>CAJVQA010002077.1:0-23072 GCA_910591915.1 Cetraspora pellucida
TCCAATGTAAGGTGAGCCCTTGGTGGCACGCCGTGTCCTAATATACTTGAATAAAAACATCGCAACTCCCAAGATAGAGACTTTAACTTAAAAAAAAAATAAAATAAAAAAAATAAAATAAAATGACTTAAGAATAAGAACTACTTATAAATTAACTATAGACTAATTTAAAGCTTCCTAAAACTTATCACTAGTCCATCTAATTAATATATATATATATAAATCAATCAAAAGCAAAAGATATAAGAATATAAGTTAACCATAAACTAATCTAAAACTTCCTAAAACTTCTTATTTAATTCATCTATTTTTTTTTTTTTTTTTTGATATAAGAATCAATTAAAGCAAATGCCTAGTCTGCCTTTTTTTTTTTTTTTTTTAGTAGAAAAATCAAAATAATATAGATATGAGCTAACTATAAACTAACCTAAACTTCTCTAAGCTTCTTTTCTGGTCTGTCTACTTTTTTTTTTGATATAAGACTTGATTTTACTCTTTAAAAGCAAAACAGCATAAGAATATAGAAGCTTTCTGCCTGATTTGCTTTTTTTTTCCTTTTTTGTTTCTTATTTTTTTTTTATGTGAGAATTATTTAATATTTCAAAAACAAGTAATACAGTATAAGCCAGCCTAAAATTCTAACAAACCTTGTACTGTATCATAAAGTCTGATCTCTTTTTCAAATTGTACAGTGCTTGTAAAATCCTTACTTTGTTGCCTTACTTTTTTATCAAAAATTTTTTAAAGTTAAAATCAGTTAATATAGTCAAAGCAATCTATTATATAGTAACTCTACCTAAAAGTTAAAAACTTCTTTCTTTATCTTTGCTCCTTTATTATGACAAAGACTTAATATGATCATTTTGATTATATTTATATTGATCAACAGATTGTACTATATATGTCACATAGAGATAAAAATTTTGATAGCGATACTGGAGAAGATATCAGAGAGTCTATAGACATATACTAATCATGTAATATTTAGCATTATAGACAACTACCCCAGTATCACTATAAAAATTCTATTATCATGTGTCTATAGACAGCAAATTGACCAATAATGAGTCATAATTTAGTGTAATATAGCATGATTAGAAAAATTTAAAACAAACATTAAAAGATCATTATTTTGTCAAAAATTGCATATTTCTCAAAAATTTGAATAAGAAAACACTTTTTGTGCTCTAACAAAAACAATTTCTTGAGCAATTTTACTATAAATCTATTAATATTCAAACTTATTATAAATGCTAACCCTAACCTAAATGAACTTTAAAGAATTTTTTGATCATTATGTAATAGTAAAATTTTTATGATGATGCTGAAGAAGATCATTATAGACATGTACTAATTATGTAATATTAATTTATTACATAACTATTTTTTATAAAGTGGCAAACTCAAATAAAAGTGTAATTATTGAAAATTTTATTTTAATTAACTAATTAATTAATTTAAGCTGCACACAATAAGACATATTTGAAAATAACTTATTATAGAATAGTTTTGGTCCTAAAAATCAGTTTATAAACTGATCTATAGCACTGTTTATTAGCTGGTTTTCAAAGTAGACTATGTGGCTTTTAATGTTCACTACATATAAAAAAAGTCATATTAATTAATATTAGTATTATTAAATATAAAATTTTAAAGAAACTCATTACAAATTTTATGCCAATATCAGTTGCAATATTATCGTTTGGTATAAAATTTGATATTTTTATTTTTATATTTAAAAATTATTTAAAATTCGTATCATTCATTTCAAATTTTTAACTTACAGCTATTGTTATAAATTCTGGATAAGGATATTAAAATTATTTTGTCAAAAAAGATTTAACAGATTTTGAATCATCTTATTATTCAACAATAAATCATTTTTAATTATTGTGTCAATATGTCTTATTGTATACAGCTTGAATTGATTTATATAGATAATTAAAGTGAAGTTTTTGATAATTTATTACGAAAAATGCATTTTTGTTCAAGTTTGTTATTTTATAAAATAATTAATATCATATAATTATTATGTGTTTATAATATTAAATATCATGTGATCAGTATATGTCTGTAGACTCTTTGCATATATACCCCTATTATATAATTATAAAAAGAATTAGCATAAATATGATTAGTTAATATTAGAAATAAAATTTATAAATTACAGAATTATAAAACATAATATTGCAAAACAATAGTATATATTAGAGGTATATCTTAGAGCACAATAAGAAAAACATGTTTTAAAATTTTATTATACCTTTTACTTTAGTTATTATAATATTTAGTAATGAACTTAAGTAGCCAAATTAGTTTTAAGAAACACTACTTAGTATTATTACTTTGTTTTTTCATTTTAAATACAAACAGATAGCTTTAAAAAAGGAAAAACATTAGTTATAGTTTTTTTAAAAAGCATTAGTTTTAAATCTAAAAAAAAACATTAACAAAAATATAAATTAGTTTGAAGAACCTAACTGTAAGTTCCCTATTTAAACTTTCTGATTTTTAATACTATTTTTGTGTATATATGCAATACTTATATTACTAATATAGTAATATTTGATTAGGGCTATCTAATTACTATTTGTATTTAAGTACTATCTCATTGGATGTTACTAAGTATTTATAGTCCTTCAAATTTACTCTTAATGTAGACTTACTAAGTATATTACCAAGATTATCTCTTAGATTTATCCAATTTAATGTATCCTATATCTACTAAACTAGTTTTGATACCAAAAATAATTAAATTTCAGTAAATTTATTTCTTTCTCATAGTTTCTTTTTATGTTCATCATATTATCTGCTAGTGCATCTTTTCTTCATTTCTAATATATTCATCATTTTTTTCACATTAAGTATCATCTTTTCATATTAGAAAACTTTTTTTCAAGAACTTTCTTATATACTGATCTTCTATTCACATGAACTTAAACTACAAGGCTTTGTATACATTCATATACTTCTATAGATTACAGAGTTTTGCTTTTAGCTAAAATTAAACTATTGACCTTATTTGTATAAAAAGGAGCACCTAGACCACTAGGCTATAGGACCTCATTTCTGTTAGTTAAATATTATACAAAAAGATATTTAGAAAATCTATAATTTGTACATATATAAGCTTTAGATTGTTTAATTTTATATTTGAATTAATAGATTTTAAATTATTACTTAAAAGAAAATAGTTCAGCAAATTTAGTATTAAAAACATATTTTTTTAATGATAATATTTCTGTTTATAAAGCTCAAGCTTATTTGAATTAGTAATAATAAATTAAACTAATAATAATTAGTCATTTTTATAAATATAGTCAACTTTCTCAAACCAATACACATAGTAGATAAACTTTATATCAGTTTTGAAAAGTTATTAGATTTGAAAAAATTACATAATTAGTAGATCACTAATTTTTTTTTTTTTTAAAACTCTTTGGCAGCCTTGCCAATATTCTTTATTAAGAGAATTGCATACATGATTATACAAATATTAGCTTAATTTTTTAGGTTTGACATTCTCTAGCTACTGTGTTAGTGCTCAGAGACGATCTGCTGCACTAAAGTGAGTTAACACTCACTACTAAAGGGCTATTCAGACTAGCCTTTAAGGCCATTTCAGTAAGGCCTCTTGTTATTATTAATTAATTTTCTAACTGTATTCCTCTATATGTCTTCTATGTTTTTATTTTCTGTTTCCTTTTCCTTCTTTATATCTTTTATTTTTTTTAAGTTTTTGTCTCTTGATCTTGATAACACTTTGTGTGATACTTTGTTTTGTTGTTCTATTGCTTTATTTTTGCTTCTTTTTTTTCTTATACTGATTCTTTGGCTTTTTTCCCATTCAGATACTTTATTGCATCTTTTTTTCTAAATTTTTTTATAGAACTTATTTCATATAGTATCTATTATACTCATTAGGAAATTTTTTGTTTCTTGTACTAAGATTATGATATTCTGTATTCTTTCTACTAACTTTTCTTGTAGAAGACCTTTAATAAGCTTTTTTCTTACTTTGGCACATTCTTTTTCTGTTTGGCCCTATATTACTTTTTTTAACTGTATTTGAGTGATACTTTTTTTTCTCTTCTGAAAGTATGCTCTATGCAATTGTTATTGCCAGTGTTTCTGCTTTTACTCAATAGTTTTTATAAAAGGAGCATATTGCTAAATGGTTTTGGTCTTCTTCTTCATCTTCTTTACAAACTATACAATTTGCATTAGTATACAAGTCTGATTATCTTAATACTAATTTTTAAGTATGGACATTTTTTTTTGTATACATTTAAAGAGTATACTTAGTCTTTTACTTCTTGTGGTTGAGATGCATTTTGTTTCACTCTGATTCTTAATCTTTTTTCATAATAGTACTTAGCAATGTTTACTCTTTTTTTTATCTGGTTCTAGTTTTTTAATCGCTGATGCACAGCTTCAATCTGCATTGTTTCTGATCTTAAGAACTTCTTTAACAAAGTCTTGTGTTGGATTTTCTACTACTTTGTCTTTTCAAAAAAGTGTTACATTAGATCTTGAGACTGGTTCTTCTATAATTTCATTTCTATCTTGTATATTTGCTCCTTTTTTTGCTATACTATCTGCTCTGCTATTTCATCTATTGTCACTATGTCCCTTTACTTTTACTAACTCTAAATCTAATTCCTTTGCTTGTATTGTATCTTCTATATTTATTACTAAGTTATAATTTTTTCTTTTCATTCTTTTTTTTGTTATTATATGTTGTGTATTACTATGTATACTTGCTATAGCTGCTGTGCTATCTGTATATATTTTGATTTTGCTTTTGCTTAGTACTATAGTAACTATACACCAGATAGTTAGCAGCTCTGCCTTTGTCGAAAATGGCCATCCTCTAGCCCTAATGGCACCTTCATCTATTATATACTCTTCTTTATTATTCACTTGCATCCAATCAGCTCCTATATAGTCTGGATCTTGATTTCTTTTTTTTGCTTTTATTAATGATCTGTCTGTGTAAAAGATCAACTCCTCTTGCTTGACATTATTCTTCTTGATGTGCTTATGTTTTTCTACTAATAATTCTTTGATACTATTACTAATTTTTTGTTTTTTAATTATTTCAATATCTCTGTTTTCTATACAAATCTCTTTTAAATGTTTTTCAAAGCTTGAGATCTTGTAATCTTTTTTTTTTATGATAAAATCTAATATATTTGTATTAATTTCTAGTTGCCATCTGTCTTTTCTATTTGTGTATCTTATAATTGTTCTATGGATTTCTTGTTTTTTGTATTTTTTTTTACAACTATCATCATTACTGTTGTTTTTATATTTGCAACCTCTACATTTTTCTAATATTGCTTTTTGTCTTTCTGGTTAGTAAATTGCTTTTCAGTGTTCAATTTGTACTGATTTAGGCTTTTAGCTACTACTTTTTCTACTAATACTTCTTTTTTCTCATAGGACAGTGTATTGTTTATAATTACCTAATTTTTACATCTTGCATCATCTGATAATTTTTCTACTTGTATTTTAATTCTTCCTTTGTTTGGAGCTATGGTTCTAAATTCTGACTTTACTATTCTGCAGCTTGGCTTTTCTATTATTTTTATTTCTAAAGCTTTGAACCACTTTGCTGATCTATCTTTGGCATTGCCTCTTTTTAGAAAACTTAATTGCTGCTATATAATTATTTTGTTTCCTTCTTTGTCTATTAATTAATGCACAAACATAATATCTAACTCTTTTAATTTATATGTGACAATTGGTGTAAAATTTCTTTCTAAAATTTTATATATTCTTGTGCTTTCCTTATTAAAGTTTGGGTTTTCATAATTAAAGTTCAAAACTAATTGTAGTTCTTTTGCTCTTAACATTGTTAAGCATGCCAAATTGTTTTTCCATAGCTTTGCACTTGCTTCTGGAATATTTTCTTATCATATGTTTTTAGATGCTTTTATTAAATAAAAACTATCTTCTATTCTTATATTGGTTACTGCAAACCTGCTATATTAAGTTGATTATGCAAACTAGTAATTTGCTTAAGCAGTAACTGGTCCCATAGTGAGTTAAGGTTACCCAGATTTCTGTGATACATCATGCTATTTCTTACAAATCATATAACTTCCATTTTCCTTTTTGCAAGCCTAATTATTGGTATATGTATATTGATTAATATGTTTTTTGATAATCTTGTTATTTGTAGCATATAGGTTAACTTGGATATGATGCACATGATATTTGGCTAATCATTAGCTTCTTTGGGTTTAGACCCTTACAAATGTTTGTACTATTTCTTTCAGTCTTGACTTTATTGTTGATTTTTTAAGTTTGCAATTTAACCAAATTCCTAAAAATTATATAATTTTATTTTCACTCTCCTCCTAGATCCACTCTTTGCCAAAAAAGATTGTTCTATTTTTCTTTTCTTTTTTGGTGCTTATCATAATAAGTTTGGTTTTTTTTCTATTAATTTGTATATCATTTAAGTTAAAGAAGTTTTCTGCTATTTCGATAATTTTTTTCATTTGCTTTTTACTTGATGCAACCCATGTTGTATTATTTGCATATGCTACTACAGCTTGTCTCTATTTTTTAACTTTTTGCATTATATTTTCTATATTATTATTGTATGAAGTACACAATATATAGCCTAGACTTGGGTCATCTTGAATTCTTTCTAATAATGGATCATAGAAAATTCTCCAAACTAAAGGTGAAATTACTTTACCTTGTTCAATACCATCTTTAATCTCAAAGGCTTCTGTTGTTTCTAAGTCTGTAATAATTTTTGATTGTTGATTTTCAAACAAATTTAAAATGAAAGTACAAGTTGTTTTTGGTATTTTGAGTCTTTTGAGTGCTAAATCTAGTGTCACTAATGATACTGAATCAAAGACCTTTTTTATATCTTGAAACATTAGCCAAAGTTCTTTTTTGTTATCTTTTGCATTTTCCATTATTGCATTAATAATGTGTACTGGCTCTTTTGTTGATCGATCTGTTGTTCTGTAAAGTTTGGTCCTTTTAATATATTTTTCTCACAAAATATTTGCATCAATCTTTTAGTAAATATTTTGGTTATGCATTTTCATAAGGTTTCTAGCAATGCTATTGGTCTTACATTGCCTAAATTGTATTGCCAATCTAAGTCTTTTGGTATTGAATAAATTTGTAACATCTTCTATTTTCTAGAAATTAATACTGTTTTAATACATATTTCTGCTAGTTTTCTAAAGATGTTTTGGGTCTGATTGCTAGCCATCTTGATTAGCATGTAGGTAATTCCTAACACACTTGGAGCTGTATTATTTTTGAGTTCTGATAACATTTCTAGCCATTCTTCTTCTGTGATATCCTGATTTAGCTATTTATATCAGTTTTCATCAATTTCTTCTTTTGGCTGATATATTTTCTCCTACCTGTTTCTAATCTTATAGCTTTGAAAGTTTTGTATTCTGAATTGTTGCTGAAAATGCTTTTTGGTTTTTACAAGCATCTCTTTTAGATTTGTTATTAGCTTCTTATTCAAGTCTTCTAGCTCAACAAGTCTGTCTATTCTTATTTTATTTAATGATTTGTCCAATAGACTTATTAACATTCTTCTTTGCTTGTCATTGATCATCTGATATCTTCTTTCAATGTTTTGCTCTACTTCTTTTAGTCTTTGTTTTTCTATCTCTTCTGCTCTTCTTTTATACAGAATCTTCCACCAGCCATATATATCTGGGATTATTTCTTCTGTTCATATCTTGGTAATTTTTTCTATGCTGGTTTTGTGTTGCTTATTTATATATTTTACTATAATGTTAAAGTCTTTTATATTTTCAGAAATCAAACCTAATTTGATGTTTTTCTTCTTTAAGCTGATCCATTTTCCTAGTTGGGATAATGCTTTAGTCAGTTCAGATTTTCTTGCTTTATTGTTCTTTTTGTTTTTAGTAGTATTTAGAACTTTTTTCTTTGGTAATAACTTTCTTGCTACTTCTAATATACTTTTGCTTATAACTTCTCATATTTTATCTAAATCTTCTTTAGACTTTTCTGTATAATCCAACTTACTTTTTTCCATTCTTTGTACTAGATTTTTATTTTTAAGCATTCTGTCTAACTCTTCTTTATATTTTTTCCAATTCTCTTTTGCTGCTTTTTTATATAGAAAAATTGTTTAATATTGTTCTAATTTCTTGAGTTTTAACACTTTGTGTTATGCAGTTATGTGATTTAATTTCAATCTTGCAACTGCTGCACTATGATTACTATTTGTGCAGTTGGACATATTATAAATCTTTGCATCGATGAATTCACTTGCAAGCTCTTCTGTCATCTAAATTTGGTTAATTCTTGTACTGGATTCTCCATTCGTCCATGAAAATTCTTTACTTTTTGGATTTCTTATTCTAAAAGAGTCTTTGAAATCCTGACCGATTAGCTATTTTATAATCAGTTCTTTTTTAAAAGAGCTGTATTTTAGAATGCTAGATCTATCTAGCTTTGGGTCAACAATGCAGTTTAAATCACCCATGATTACTATTTGAGTTTGGTAAGTTTTTTTGATATATCTTTCTATAATTGCCCTTTGGATTCTTCTCTGTTCTTTTTTGTTGTTAGGCAGCATATATATTATTATAATTATAAGTTCCAATTGTTTAAATATGAAGTTTGCTACTATCATATATTCATTGACTCTATCTATTTGTCTAAGAAGTCTTTCCTATATTTTTTCTACTAGTATTCCAACCTCTAAGCCTTTCTTTTTTGTTGCACTTGAATCTGACCAGAAACTTCTATATTTGTCCAGATCTTTTGTAATAAAGAAATCTTCTTTTTTGCTAATATTTGTTTCTGCCAGACCTAGTATATTAATCTTATTGTCCAAAACCCATTTATATATTAATTTCATTTTGTAATTATTACTTTTCATTCCATTAATATTATGGCATGCAATGTTCAGTTCCAAATTGCTTTTCCTAATCAAATCTATTAGTGATGCTTCTTTATATATTATTTCTTAATTAGAAAAAACTTTTTCATCATTTTCTATTATTTCTGAAGCATCTATTCTCTCTGCACCCTGGTTCTTTGATTCAACTAGGGCACTTTTCAAGAGCTATAGGCAAAATTTACCTGCCTGTTGTCCAAGTTGTTAAGTTTCTTTAATATTTCTTGCAATATGTTTTTGATGCTCTTTAATTCATTGTATAATTGATATTTCTTCTTTTTTACTCTGTATTGTTTCTTGTTTCTTCTTTTTGTTTTTCTTTTTTCTATTTATTTACTTCAGGTTTAATCCTTTTTGGCTTCTCATTACTGAAGTTATAGATGTCTTAATAAAAACTTAGTCTTTTTTCTTGTTTTTTATCATGATATGCTTCTGTGTTTTCTTGATCTGATTTGCTTAACTCTATTTTTTTTTTTTTTAATGCATGTTTTCTCTCATATTAAGACAACTTGTTATGATAATAGAAAGCATTTTTTTCTTTTGTTTTTTGACAATCTTCTTCAGATTCAAAGTATGCAAAGGCTATACATTTTTTGTTACTATTACTATTGTTTGGTATGAATAATACCTTAACTTCTAAAGGTCTTAGTTGTCTTAACAAGGTTAACTTTAATGCTGATTTTGAAATATCTCATAATGCTGCCTTATGTTTTCTTCTTTTTTCAAGTATCTTTGAATTGAATCTTCCTGGTGTAATTCTGCACATTAATCCTTTTTCAAAATGCACTGATCAGCTTGTTGCTAGTGGGTTTACTCTTTGCTGATTCCAACCTATAATTTGAACTAATGCAGCTTTTGTCTTTTTTAAAGTTTTTTATTCAAGTATTCTTGTTTTTTCATAAAAACTTAAACAATGTATTACTCTTCTATATTTTGCATCTTTTGGCAAGTTCTAAATTGTTAACATTACTGTTAGATTGTTTCTTTTCTTGGGTTGTTCATTTTGCTTTTGTTCTCGCTTTAGCATCTTCTTTTGTTCTAGAGTTTTTGATCTGTTTTTAGTAAACCATATAGAGTCACTTATGTCTTTAGATCCCCATCTTGATGCATGAATGTCTTTATAAAATCTGCTTTTTGGATTCTTTCTTTCTTTTACTAAAGTACTTTTCTTTATTCTATTGTTGTGTCTTAGAAGCATTAGTTTTTTTGACTCCTCTGTTTTTGGATCATATATACCATATTCTGTTATTAACAGCACTACTTTATCTTCAATATTTGCTTCATCTGAATTCTTAAGCATTTCTTTTTCTGTTTCATTTAATAAAACTTCTGCTTGTTTGTTAGCTCTGTTATCTCTTTTTTTATTTACTATTTCAGTTTCTTCTTCTAAGTGCCTTTGTTTAAGGTTGCATTCTTGTACTATTAACTGTCTTACTAGTGCTTCTAGCTTTATTTTGTCTTTGTTTTGCTGAAATTCACTTCTGCTGCCTTGCTATTTAATT
Organism: Cetraspora pellucida; assembly: GCA_910591915.1. Classification (NCBI taxonomy): domain Eukaryota; kingdom Fungi; phylum Glomeromycota; class Glomeromycetes; order Diversisporales; family Gigasporaceae; genus Cetraspora; species Cetraspora pellucida. Next base: position 10,426 of record CAJVQA010002077.1, read on the forward strand.
TTTTTCTTTTTTTCTTATTGAAGCTATCAATTTCTTTTTCTGATATTATTTTCTTTCTTTTTATGTAAGTCTTCTAACCTACTAGTTGTGACATTGATAGTTCAAGCTCTATTCTTGTTTCTATATTTTGTACTTCTTCTTTACTATTATATGTCATATCTTGCATGCTATTTTCACTTTCTTTTGTTTTTTAGTTAATTAAAACCTTTTCCTACATTGTTGTAATCTTTTTTTTGACAATATTTCTGCACACTTCTCTATGTTTGTCTACTAAGACTCTTATAATATATACCTGTACTAGGTTGCTTGCACCTAAGAAGTTTGCTATATCTATATCTATTTTTATAATATGTTCTTTTTGCTTGTTTAAACAGACATGATTTTTTGATATTGTTCTTTAATTTAGATTATACAAATCTTTAATTTCTGTTATCACTATTTTGTTATTAGTTGTTTGCTTAACTTAATCTAACTTTGTTTTAGAACTTTCTAAACTAATCACTAATCTAATAACTATGTATGCTCTTGTTTGTAGTATCTTATTTAGTAATCATGTTCTGTATTGGTTGAGTGTTTAAACATGTGTTGCTTTGTTTACCTGTTTGTTTATCCTAATTACATGATTGTTTACTATATGATTTGTTTATATTGATTGATCAGCTTTTCAGAATCACAGCTAGTTTTTAAATTTTTCTAAAAATTTTTTAAAAATTTTTAAAAAGCATTTTGATATTTTTGATAAGCAGCTTTTCTAAGAAGTTGTTTTAGTAAACTTATACTGTTTTGAGTTTTCTTTCTTTTTTTTTAATAGCAAAAAATCTGTTTTTTAGAGTAGTTTTTGAGTAAACTTTAATGTATTCTTTTTCTACTTTTGTAAAATTAAGATTGGCAGAAAGAGTTTGTTAGCAAAACTAAGTGGATTACTAATTGATCAATCAAATTATAAAATAAATATATAATATTAATTTTAAAGTTGAACTATATTCTAGTACTTAAAATCATGATGAATTTATAAAATTTAGCTAAAATTTGGTCTTTAAAACCAAGTATTTGTTCTTTAAATTTAAATTTTAGTTGCCAAATTAATATATTAAACTATAAATATAAATACTAAAAAATTTTTTTGAACCTTTGATCTAACTAATAATGCATCTAACTTATTTTTACTATATGCTAACTTATTTTTCTCACTTCCAATGCATCTTATTAGATATAGAAATTTATTAAAATAATATATTACAACTTAGAAATGTTAATTATTTTATCCAAAATCTATATTTACATATTAGTAATTAAATTTTTTAAATTTTGGAGTATTTTATAAATTTGCTGCAATAAATAATGTGTATATATTAGGTTTGTAGCATAGACAAAATTCTTAAATTTTTTTTTTTTTAAAGGCTATACTTTGTGATAATACTTTATTGATTTTTATTGGATTAGTTATTACACTATTTTTACAGAAATAAGAGTACAACTAGTCACATATACAACTTTTGTTTGTTTATTTAAGTAGTTCATTCTAAGGTTTTACACTAGATGCTGTATCTATAACCTACTAGGAGATTATTTATTTAAACTTTCTGATCATCTGCTTTGTCATAATGTAATCTCAACTAATCTTCTGTATATACCTAACTAGTATACTGTCTGAGCAGTATAGTACTTATCCTTTTTATACTAGTTTCTAGACCATTACATATTTTAGAATATATCACCTATTAGTAAGACACAAAGGGCCCTTTATTGTTAACTATCTACTTACTTTTAGAATACTAACAAGAGCTACTCTTACAAAGTTCACTCAGACCCTAGTATTAACTTCATAGCATATTTCTAGTACTTTTAGTATATTCCTGCTTTGATTTCAAACTTCTAATCCAGATAGCTCAGAAGGACTATAACCTGTTCTTGGTATATTGAGACTAGCTCAATATTCTTTTTCTTCAGTCTGAAATTCAGCAGCCTGGTTGGTGGTACCTCTTATCTGAGATTCTTGCCTACCTAATTTCTCTACATTGGTATTTATTTTCTAGGTTTAGCTTTTACAATAATATCATCAAAAATTTGTGTTATCTTTCTGTTTAGAATTTTCAAGTAAGCTCTGACTTTTCAGTTTTACAGATTTATATAGCATGAGGACTTATTTTAAATTTGTATTATCTGGTACTGGTTTGCATTTCTCTGTATAACAAGTTATACAGATGCTCCAGACCTGCCAGTCATGCTAGTGTAACTATACTTACAAGTATTCTATTCTAACTAATCAACAGAATATTATTGCTATATTATCGTCTATATATTACATAAATGATTATCCAAATTTTGCTATTGATAGGTTTTGAACTTACAATCTACTACTTGGGTATATAACAACTTATTCACTTTACTAAGTTGTCATATTCTTAAATTCTTAAAGTTTGTTAAAGTTAGATAGAGTTAATGTTTATTATGCAGTAGTTAGATATTAGTAAGCTTATAACAAAAACTTACTTAGAGAATTTTTTTTGTTAGTGCACTAAAGGTTTTCTTATATGTTATGATTGATTTTTTGTAGAATGAACATTTATTTTGATTGAGTTATATTCATTTAATCTTGAAATTTAATTTATAGTTCAGAAGATATGCATTACAAATCTAGTATACACAAACCTTATTCTCTTTTTTTATTAAAGATTTCTTGCTATATATATATAATTATATAATAAGTATATTCAAATATATTTTCAGAAAATTTACTTGTAAATGCTTTTTTAATATATGTCAGGCTTATGGTATAAATTTTTAAACCAGATGCAATATAACACAATCAGAAAAACTCAAAACAAATGTTAATTTTGTCAAAAGTCACTTATTGTTCAATAATCTGTATAAGAAACCATCTTTAATATTATAAAAAAAGGTTTTTCTTAATTGATTTTACTATATTGCTATTAATTCTTAATTCTATTATAAGTGCTAACCTTGACATTAATAAACTTTAAAGAATTTTATCTGCACTATAAACCTGGCATACATGCAGTCTTTTATTGCTCAAGTATACTAAAATTTTTAATTAAATAATACAAATTCATAAAGGCTTTATCTAATGGTACTGTATTAATTAGAAAGTGTATTATACTATTTTCCTAATATATCAATATAGAAGATCTTTAGATTATCAGTAGTACTAGTAGGTATCAATAAATTTTCAAACAAAGTATACTATTACTATATTTGCATAATAGAGCAAAAATTGTAGTTTTGTATAAATTTTAATTGAATTTTTTAATATAATAAGTATTTGTATAAGAATATTGATTTCTTAAAAAACAAGTTTTTAAACTTATAAAATTAATATGATAAATGTTATGCACACCTTAATTACAACAATAGTATTAAGGTAAATTAATCATTATTTTAGTAGAAGTCATCATACTTACTAATTTATATACACTTTATTTAATAAAATAACTAGCTTCTCTAATTAAAAATCAGGTTGTAGTTTTTGCTAAAATAATTGAATTTGATTACTTGCTATTTATTTTTTTTTGTTTTTTATCAGGTTTACAGTTTTTCAATAATTTCACTATATGGTTCATGACTCTGAATAACATAATTACCAATCTACTAATCTTAAAAATTTAAGTTGATTAAAGTTAAGAATCTAAAATAAAAAAAGAGATAATAAGACCAAATTAGATAAAGCCCTAAATGTTAACATGTTGATAACTTTAAAAATGATTAAATTTAAAATTAGTTCTAATTCACAGAAAAAAGAATAATAAGATCAATGCTTTTGAAATATATAGAATACTTCTGCAATATACAAATACTTTAAAGAATCAAAAAAGTAATACATGATAATAGATTAAATGAGAAAAATAATGATAAAATTTTGATAAAAAAAAATTACTTAGAATATAATTTATTAAGGATAGTAAAATAAAAAACTTGGTAATAATAGTTTTGTTTAAAATTCTTACTGTTAAAAAAACTTTTAAATATAAAAATTTTGTTCTGTCTATTAATTGTTTTTATTGTCTAAATTATATATATTTCTATTATTAAGCAATAGTATTGCATATAAAAAAGATCTATTATTACATTAAGCTTTGTTTTTTTTAAAAAAAAAATTAAAATTATACAACCTAAAAAATATATCATCTGATGTATAGTTTTAATTTTATTCTATTATTATAATGGGGAAAAGTAAAGATAAAGTTGTTTTAGAGTATGTGTATGCACGTTATTTTGGATACAAGTTGATTGTCTGTCTGACATAAGATATTTATGTGATTCGTCTCATTTGAAAGCATAGGCAGGATCACTGTCTGTCGACTCTTTGAATATAAATAAACAAAATAAAGAGAATAAAAGCAACAAATCAAAATAATAACAACAAAAAAGCTTTTACAAACTACTAAAAAATTTTTTTCATATAAGTTTCTTATCTGCATGTTTAAACATGTTATAGCTAATGCCTGTAGGTTTGCAAATTTTTCTATTAGAAAGTCTGAAAACTTGTATAATGATCAAAGAAAAAGATATTTGATTACTATCTTGCAAATCTAACAATCATTCAAAAAGAACTTGTAGAGTGAACTAAAAACAAATTTAAGTTAGTTAAAGCCTTAAGCCAAAGCACAATTTCAGACTTTTTTTAAAAAAAGATGAGTTTAGTAAAATGTTTTCAAGTGATCTTGGAGTTAAAAAGCATTACATCATTATGTTTTCTAAGCTAGATACCACTTTGGCAAATTGGATATTACAATGCAAAGATCAGGCTGTATGCTTAAATATTAATATAATTAAAGCTAAAGTCAAAAAATTAGCTAACTTTATGAAAATCTCTAAAAATAACCAGCTTGAGTTTTCAAACAGATGGTTACAAGCTTTTTAAAAAAGACATAATTTTTGTTTCTTTAGATTGCATGATGAAAGTAGTTTTGCAAATATTGATGCAATTAACTTAAACCTTTCTAATATTATTTATACTACTAATTAGTATTCATTTTGTAATATTTACAATATGAATGAGATGGGTTTATTTTATATTATAGCTTTTAATTACACAATCACATTTCATTAAATTGAAAATAAGGATAGTAAAAAAAAAAAAAAAAAAGATTGATAATTTTAATATTTTTTAAATTGTTTTAAATTATGTTTTAAAATATTAATAATTGTGACAGCTAATAGCTAAACTTAAATCATTTTATTTTAAATACTTACTGTTCATAATTGAAAGATCAAAACAAAACTGTATAAGAATTACAATTGTATTTACAACCAATACTAATGATACTCACAAGCTTCCTCCTTTTATTATTGGTTATTTCAAAACACCTAAATGTTTTTAAAAAAAACAAAAAAAGAGCTTAGATTCTATTATTGCAATAACAAAAAAGCATAAATAACTATACTGTTTTTTCAAAAATGGATAAAAAAATTGGATAAAAAAATAAAAGAATCAAACCATTACATTTTACTCATTCTTGACAATGCTATCTTGCATATTACTTATGTTCTTATTCTTAACAATGTAAAAATCTTCATGTTGCCCAAAAATGTAACATCAAAAATACAACCTATGGATACTGATATCATTGCATCATTTAAACTTTACTATCATTATATGCAACTCCAATATACAATTGATCTTGATGAAGCTGATAAGAGAGATATATATAAAGTTGACCAACTGCAAATAATAATATAAATTAATTAAAGAAGATAGTAATCCTAATATAGTGGTTAGGTTGTCATCCTCCAAATGGCAAGTCTAAGGTTCAAATCTTACCTACAATGAAATTTGAAAATTATATCTGCATTATGGTAACTGTCTTCTGTTGATTGGTTGGCCTTATATGACTGTTACTCAGATATACCAAGTTAGGTCCTACTAATATTAAGAGCTCAGACATCTATGCAAAATATAATGTTACATGTATATAGAGAAATGTATAACCAGTATTGCATAAGACTTCAGTGCAAACTCATAATAAGACCATTAGGCATAAAAGACTAAAGAACTAAGGTGATGGAAACCCAGTTAGAAATTTTTAAGTAAAGAGGTAGTATAAACTTTCAATGATACCAACAGACTAGTTGAAGCCTACAAAACACTTTTATAGAAACCAAAGGTTAAAACCAGACATTAAATATGTATAGAGGAGCATATAACTAACCAGGTTACCAGATTCACCAGAGAAAAAGAATACAGAAGTATACTATACTAGGCTATTTGAATTGGTAGTCTAAAATAAAACTAATGGTTCTGAGTTGCAGCTAGTAGAGAATGATAGAGAAGATACCAAGAAGATAGGTACTAGGGTTCTAGTAAACTTTACAAGAGTAAAAATAGTATAATATAATAGTTAAACAGGTAACCTCTGTGACTGCAAGTGTTAGGTAACTATAGCATATTGCATAAAACTAGGTTTATATATGTGGGACATAAAGGCTCTAGTAAGTTTTTTGTTAAGGATAAATTAGTTCTAAGAGTAACAACAAGTATCAGGAACTTGGATGAGTGTAGTCTTGAGATGTTCTCATGATACAAGAAGGATTGCATATACAAAAAGTTTAAATAGGCAAGTCCTCTAGTTGGCTTGCAGGTATGGCAACTAGTATAGAACTTATATAGCAATATGTAAGCAGACTACTTAAATTAGGCACCAAAAGTGCATATGTAGCTAGTTGTAACCTCCAATGTAAGATGGGCCTTTGGTGGCATGCCATGTCCTAATATATTTGAATAAAAATATTACATTCTTAAGATAGGGATTTTAACTATAAAAAAAAATATATATATATATAAATTAATTAATCAGTTGATTAAATTAACAACTAGTTACTTTTAATGTAATCACAAACTACAAAACTATTTTATCTCTTAATTACAACTAACAACATCAACTAATATTAACAATATTAATTATGTAATTCTTATTTACTATCCCTTCTTTCACTAATATATATATTGCTAATAACCTTATTATTAAAATATGGAACTTTCTATACTCCTATACCTAAAAAATTATATAATTAATTCTCTAGTCACTATATCAAAATCACAGAAAAGTAAATTAAAATATCCTGATTTGTATATAAATAAGCAAAAACTTCATTTCTGCTAATTTTCTAACAGATCAGAATATTATTATTACAAATATCAACATCTTAACTGATTTAAAATTAAAATTTTTACTAATTTATATTACTATTGCAGACTATGAAATAGACAGAGGTTGCCTAAAATAAAGTATCTGCTAAAATAATTAAGAATGGCTAATTATGCATAAAAGTTATATTTCTCTATGATGAAAATAGAGTACCTATTATTCCTTTTTCTAATGAAAGCATCAAAGATATAGAAGAAAACCTTCTTATTGATCCCAAAGATAAATTAGTAGTAAAGAAACTTTAGCAGCAAATTGATGTCTTGTGTATTCATAATCCAATGCCAGTTAAAGATTTATTAAATATTAAAAAAGAATAAGAAATACATTACCAGTTTATCAATGAAAACTTAATTCAAGCTGCTACAGAATTGAACAGAAAAAAAATAAAATTATAATACCACCTTTAACTGAAGAAGATCAATTGAGAATTTTATATGATGACTTAAGAATTGTTGATAAAAGGATTAATAATAGTGGAGTAACAATGAAGTCTTTATGCAAGCTGCAATTCTAAAGGTTTAAAAGAAGAAAACTAAAAAACAAGTCCAACTTAGGTTAGATTAATTTTTTAATGCTTAAACAAAATAGTTTTATATTAATTTTATTTTTTATAATAAAACAGCTGACAAAAAAATATATATATATATTTATATTCTTATAGATTTTTCTATCAAAACAGAAAATTTTTAAATAAATAAAAAGCATTGGATCGATAAAAGCATTTTAGAATTCTTTTGCTTAGTATGATTAAAAATTGTTTGCTTACTTTAATCTTGCATTGTGAACTATAACCAGTTAGTCTAATTAAAACCTTTTGTCTTGGAGTTTACTATTTTTTTTCATAGTTCCTATTAGATAATTAAATAATGAAAATGTCATTAAAACAGTATAAAAGTCTAATAGAATAAATATTTTACTAAAATTTTTAAAGAAATTTTTTTTATTAAAACATAAAAGGTAGTTTTGTAATTAAAATTTTAAGTTACTGGCAATTTTTGAAAAGCTTCAAAAACTTTAATTTTTTTTAAAAAATTTTATATTTTACTTAATTTTATAATTTGATTAATAAATAACAGATGGTATAGTCTATATTGTTCAATCAGAAGTAATATTTACAACTGTCTAATTAGAACTGTGAAGAGAAATTAGGATCTTTTCATCTTGTATGAAGTGTAGTTAATTAAAATTTGTGATTTGATTAGTTTATAATTATATGATACAATTAACAAATCAAAAAACCTAGGTATTTAGATTATCAGATATCAGAAATTGCAGATTATCAGATATGAAATAAGGAACAGATCTAGTAGATTGATATTTGACCAATTATAAAAGAATATCAGTTTTGACAGAATCAGTTTTGAGAGAGTTAGCTGTAGTAGAAATGGCATATTTTTTATTTTTTTACTTAAAGATATAGTATTTATTTTTTCAATTGTAACTAGTTTTAATTTTTTTGAACTAGTTATTGTTAGACAGAATAGAATATATTATAACATCTATTACTTTAATAGTAACAAAAATAGTAATTTAATTAATGATAATAGATAAGTTATAAATAATTTCTAAAGGTCTAATAAAGCTATTAATACCAGATATAATAAGGCTAAAAAAGACTTGTTTAATTTTTAATCTTAATTCTTTAACTATTTTGTAAGCAATCATGCTTACCAAGTACTACTATTGATAATAGTTTGATAAAATTTATTTTTAAGTTAGATATTATATTTAATAGATGTAATTTAAACAATAAATAAAAGAATATTAACATTTTTAGCTTCTTTACTTAAGTATACAAAAAGTGCAATATAGATGAAAAGGTTAGCTAATATGATTTTTTATTTTTAAGAACTAATTAAAAAAATATATATATTTAGATCTAATCAATATAGTGAATATCATAATAGTATAGAAAAGAAATCAATTAGAAGATATTTAAAGTATTTAAAGTTTTTGTTTTTTTTATGATTATTAGATAAATAAAAGTTTTATTTATAAAATTGATTTCTATTTTAAGAGTTGTTTTGACTTCTAAATTAATAATAATTATAATAATTATCTTTAGCAAATCTTAGACTATAGAAACTTTGTTTTTATTTACTATTTTTTTTTATTAATGCAATTAAAAATAAAATGTCTAATATATTTACAATATAAATAAATAAATAGTTGTTTAAATTGAGGTGTTTAAATAAAAGCTTTAGCATAGTTTACAAAAGTAACAAATAAAGGTTTTTGTTGCTAAGTAAAGTTAATACTAAGTTGAGTAATCTGGTTAGTTAGTTGTTTAATAACTTAGTTTGTTTTTAAAAGTATAAGAGTAGTTATAAGTTTTCTAGTTTTTTTATTATTAAGCAGTAGCAATAGCATTATCTAAAACTGTTAGTTCAAATGCTTGAACATTAATAGCATATACTGGTTGTAATTTTTAAATAAAAAGTTAAATAATAAAAATAAAAAAAAAGCTTTAATAAAATTTACTTTCTTTTACAATAATCTAAACCTGTTTATATGAGCATCTATGCTATCTGTTTCTTGTTTAATATTAAATAATTGTTTTTGCCAAACTGTTTTTTGTTTAGTAGTGCTAAACTAAGCTTTAAATAAATACTTAAAACTTTAGTTTTGATAAGCATTATTATTATAAGCATTAGTCTAAAAATTTAGGCTCTTATATTAGTTTAAAATAATATTTTTTATATATACAAAAGCAATTTCTAATTAATGAACAATATTTTATCAATTTGCTATATTAGCTTTTTAGAATTCTTAAAATCAGATAAGTAAATTTTAAATATTATTACTAAAAAAAGATTTTATTGTTATTAAGGTTTGTTCAGTTTTATTGCCATTTGTATAGAAGTTTTATATAATATTAATAAGCATTCTTTTATATATATATAATATTATATTTTGTATAAATAATCTAAGCTTTAAGTTACTAGATTTGGCATATTTGAATTACAGTTTTATAAGACTAACTGATTAATAAAAGACAGTTATTATAATACAGATATAATTTTTAAATTTTATTATAAATAAAATTTGAACATTAGATTTGCTATTTGAAAAATATCAACTCAACTATTATATTAAAATTACTATCTTAAATTATTTAAATTATTTTTATAACAAGTAATTAAATTTTAAATTTTTTTTATATTTTGTAAAAAAATATTATTAAATAAAAAAGAATAATTTAAATTAATAATAATTAAGAAAATTAATCTTAAAAGTTTAAATTATAAAAGTTTTATTTTTATTAATTTTTTTATTAACTAATAATTAAAATTAAATAAAATTTATATTATTTTATAAAGAATAACTTTTTTTTTTTTATTTTAGGCAGCCTTGCTGATCACCTTTATTAAGATTCTTGTATATATGTTGTACAAAGTTGACTTAAATTTTGGTTTGACATCCTTCAGCTACTTCTGTGAGTGTCCAGGAGCAGTCTGCTGCACAGGCCAGAAAATTATTCTTGGCTTTGGGTTATACCAAGCTAGCCAGTAAGACTCTGAAAAAAGGGTCTTACATTTTTATTTACAAAACTAAAAACTGAATCAAGCCATGTTTTCTGGACTTGAACTTTATTCTTTTCTTTTTCTTTTCTTATTATTCAATTTTGTTTATTTATATTTATAGTCTTTCCTTTTTTTCATGTTTTCTTGCTTGAAAGGTTTATTATTTTTCTTCTTTTTAATTGTAGTTTTAATTCCTATTAATTTTTTCCAGTCAGCAACAGTATTATATCATTTTTTTTATATATTTTCAAAAAACCTATTTCATGTTATATTTGTAAACACTGTTATAAAGTTTTTGGTTTCCTTTAAGGATTGTATAATATCTTGTACTGACTTTTTGGCTTTTTCTTGCATTAAACCTTTGATAATTTTGGATCTGCTTGCTGATCTTTTTTTTTTTGAAGTTCTCTATAAAAGCTTTTTAAGTTCTTCTTTACTTGTCTTTTTTTGGGTTTCTTTTGCAAGTACTGTCTATGCAAGTTTGATTAACATGTTTTCTGTATCATCTCACTCTTTTTTATACTCACTGCATGTTGCTAGATAGTCTTGATCCTCTTCGTAGTTTTTATTACAAAGTATACAAATTGCATTTTTGTATAGGTCTGGTTGTCTTTGTGCCAAGGTCTTGAATACAGATAGTTTTTTATTTATACATTTAATTAATGTTGCTAATTTTCCATTTCTCTTCATACTTATATATTTTGTTTCACTTTGATTCTTAATGCTTTGCTATAATGTTGACCAGTTGTGTTCTTCTTTTTTCAAGATTGGTTCTGTTTTTTGGATTGATGATATGAATCTCCATTCTGCTCTGACTTTAAGTTCTAGTACATTTTTGATAAATTTTCTTGTTGAGCTTTCGATTACTAGATTCTTCTAGCAGAGTGAAACATTTAAATTTGAAGGTAGTGCCTTTTTGTTTGCCTTTTTTGCTAATTTATCTGCTCTATTGTTCTATTTGTTACAACTATATCCTTTTACTTTAACTAAATCTAAATCTAATTCTTTTAAACTAAGTAATTTTAGAATACTTTTTTTGAGATTATAATTCTTTTCTTTAATCCAATGTCTACTTGACTTTAGCTTTTTACCTTTGTTAAGGCTTGCTATTGCTGCTGCACTGTTAGTGTAAATCTTGATTTTTTCTTTCTTAGTATTATTAGCAGCATATACCAAATTGCAAACAACTCTGATTTTGTTAATGAAGGCCAATTTCATGCACCAATTGTATCTTTATCAATTACTTTTTCCTCCTCACTATCTACTTGCATCCATCCTACTTCTATATGGTCACTTTCTATTGAGTTTTCTGTTACTGATTTCTTGAGTGATCTGTCTGTATGGAAGATCAGCTCCTCATTGTTTTCTAATTTGTTTCTTTAGTTTTTATAAACTAGCTCTTTTTTAAGTACTTGACTAAGTTGTTGTTTTTTGATAAGCTCTATATCTAAATCTTCACATACTATCTTTTTGACTAGGCTTTCCTGTTTGCTTGGTTTGATTAACTTATTGTGTTCTAATCTCCTTATCATTTTTTGCTCTATTTTGAGTTTGGGCACTTCTTTCTTACTAATTAATTTTGATAAGAAGCCTTGAATGTCTTCTTTACTATTCTACTTTTTACAACTTTTCTGTTTTCCAATTTGATCTAAATTGCAACCATTACATTTTTCCAAAATCTTGCCTGTTTTGTTTTTTTGTAGTTTTGTTTTCCAATATTCTGTAAGCATCTTTTTGGATATGTTTGCAACTATTTTTCTGATTACTAGGTTTTTTTCTTTTCCTATTCATAGAACCTTTAGTACAATCTATTCTTTCTTTCTGTTATCATTTGAGCATCTGTCTAAAGTTGTCTGTAAAGATAACTCATTGTTCCCTTTTGCTAATATAAACTCTGGTTTGAGTTGTCTACTACTTTTGTCTTCAAGCATAGTTTCTTCAATTCTTTTAAACCATT
>CAJVQA010002078.1:0-23065 GCA_910591915.1 Cetraspora pellucida
ATTTTTCTGCATATGTTGTATTTGTTTGTTTACCTTTGTTTGTTTGTTGTGCATTTTATCTATTACTAAATTTGTACACATTCTTATTTGTTTACTTCTGCTTTTAGTTACGTGTTTCTACTTGTTGTTTTTAGGATCAACAACAATTCCCAAAAAATTTCCAAAAACTTTTCAAGAAATTTTGTTTTTGCAAAGTTTCTGTTCTAGTACCTTTCAGTTCTTTTTAGCTGCTGTATCTCTATACTATTTCTATGTATTTTATCTTTCTGTTTCTTTTTCCTTATGACTCTTTTGTGGATTTTCTATATTGTTTTTGTGTTATCATCAATTGTGTATTTTTTCCAAATTTGTGCAAAAGGATTAGCAGAAAGAGTTGTTTCAATTTTATATAAAAATTTCCAAATACTATATAAAACTATATAAAAATGATCTATGTACTTTTTACTCTTAATATAGTATAAATTTTGTAGTTATATATTTAGAATCAATTATTACTAGTACTATATTTGCTATCTAATTTTATATTACTAACTTTATTTAATTACTCATATAGCATCTAAATGCATGTTTGCTACATATCTGCATGCAGTTATCTTAGCAACTATTTGTGATCAGAGTATATCATTAAACTACTACACAGACAAAAATACTTACTAAACTTAATGTGTATTCTAAATGCTAGAAATACTGTTTTTTGTAATTGTATCTATGTGTCCTATTTATATATTTTACCTTATTTTGTTTCTTCTGCCTCCTAATCTAACTATATCTAGTAATATCTTGTTTTTTACATTTCTTATTTTTTTGTTACTATACCATTCTCAAATTGGTTCTACTTAGATATATCTGATCCTTTTAATTTTTTATCTTTGATATATTTGTTATTGATTTCTTTAAGGTGTTTTAACAATAATTCAAAATCTACAATAAATCTGTATTTCAAGCTAGACCTGCTACTACTATTGGTCTTTTTGACTAATCTGTATTTCAAGCCAAGTCTGCTGCCATTATTCTTGCAAATGCCCTAGGTCTTAACATTATACAGTAACTCAGTACTACATTTAACCTTCAACAAAATGCTCACTTCTATAGTAGAAACTAGAACTTGTTGCACTTACAAACAGAACAATTTTTGTTATATCTAGGAGTTTCTCTATCTCTAGTAATATTATACTACTATATATTGCAAGCTTTTAGCTTATTTAATTATATTTGCAAGACAATTCTAATTATACTCTGAAGCTTTACTAACCTCAGTGATGCCATACTATCTTGCAAATCTTATCTTATATTGGTTGGTTAATTTCAGTCTTGTTTATTATAGATTTCTATATAGATATGACCAGAACCCAATTTGGTACCTTTACATTACTCAAAAAAGCTATATGCCTTTCTTCAAAATTTTTTCTTCTATATTTAGATTATTTGGCTATATCAGAAGTGCTTCCAATTTTTTAATTAAGCTAATTCTTTATTACAGATCATCTTTATGTTTGCTACTTCTTTTATTATTTTAGTCTTGATTATTTTCAAACTATTTTTTCAATCAAATTCTTTTCTTAAATCCTAATTAGGTCTTATTTGTACAATTCATTAATTATTCTTCTAAGCAAGTATTCTATAAGTTGGGTGCAGTAATATTAGTACTGCCTATATTAGAAGATGTAAGAATATTGGTACTGCCCTAGCTTAAAGAACTTACATGCATAATTTTTTTATAATCATGACCTTTTATAATAATTACTTATTATGATTGAATTTTTTTCTGAGAATTTCTTTACTAAATATGTATTTATACTTAAACTTTTTTACAAGGCTTTACATTTATTTAATGGCTTTAATAGGTTATAGAAACAAAATTGTCTCTAGTTTGTCTTAAACTATTAACCTTGTCTATAGAAGGTTTGAAAGCTTATCTACTAAACTATAAAACCTAAACCAAATATTAGCTTTTAATTAACACAAAATTTAATTTTTAAAATAGTTTTATAGTTTAAATATTTACACTCTATATTATGACATATGAATTTAATTAAAATATAAAACTAGTTTTAAATGAAATAAATTTTGATTTAAATTAAATAAATATTTTTACCTTAATAGTATATTGTTACTTTTTTTAGAACAGTTTATTAAGTAAATTCTTTATTAATTTTTATTATATATAATAAGTTTTAGATTCTAAAAATAATTTATATCTTATTATTAATATTAAAAAAATAATTTATAGTATTATCTTATATATAATATATTATTAATTATATATTTTAATTAGTTACTAGAATATTGACCAATTATAATAAGTTATTTTGTTATATAACTATCTAATTATACAAAAGTTATTTTATAATAATATATTAGTTAATTGTGCAATATAAACAAAAGTCTGCCAAAAGAATATAAAGGAAGCCTTAATGCAATCTTCGCAAGAAGAGCATATAAGGTGATGAACAATGTGCATAATAAAATCTTCTTCAATAAAGCAAGCAAAACATATGCAATACCTAGTAGAGAAGATAACATTGTTGCAACACTTACAAAACAAGACCTAAATAAAGTAGCACTTTTGTGAATAATAAGAGAAATATTAGAAAAAGCAGAAAGAGAACAACCTAAAAAAAAATTTAATTTTGTAAAACAGTACCAAGATAGAATAACTATAGAAAAGAAAGAAGAATAACAATAGACAAATAAGATAAAAAAAAGGCAAAAAGAGCTAAAGAAAAAGACAAAAAAAAAAAAGAAGATAATGAAAAGGCCAAAAAAAGTTTATAAGCAAATATTGAAACTGCAGAAAAAAAAGTAAGTATAAAGGTAGGACAAACAAATAATACCTAATTAGAAGCTGAATCATTTATTTATTGAAAAAAAGAAAAAAAACAGAAAAGAAAACAAGAACAAGAAGATATAGAAATAAATAGAAAAGAATTAAAACAAAAATTAATAACAAAAGAAAAGAAAAGAAAAAAAGAAGAAAACAAGAAATCAAAAAAGAAATTAATGTAGTAGGAGTACTACTTGAAGAAAGCATATAGGCATTAAGCAAAAGAAGTTGCAATCGAAACAACAGCCTAATTGCAAACATATCAGCACATAATGTTCTGTAAAGACCAAAGAAGAACATATGAACTTTATCAGATAGTCACTAAAAAATAATAAGTATGTTAAAAATAGTGAAGAAGTTTTTAAAAGAGAAAATTTATAGATAGAGATAGACTTTAACTGCAAGTATAGCAGAAGTGAGACAATACAAAGAATTAGCAAAAAAAAAGTAATTAGTACAAAATGATCACAGAAAAAGAAAGAATAAACAAAAAAAAAAAGGAAAACATATAATAAAGAATATCAGAAGGAAAGAAACAATATATTAAAATTTAAGAAAAAGAAATATAAATAACAAGAAAACAAAAGAGAATCTATAGAAGATCAAATAGATACTGAGAAAGAAAAAACACAAAAATGTAAATATATAACAATTTGGAATCTACTGGCAGATATAAACAGGAAAGAGATTGAATATATATACAGAAAATTTAAAAAAGCACATATAACAAGAATCAAGAGATCCAAATACAGGTCTTTTACAATAGTCCAAGTAAAAGAATCAGAAGAAGGAGACATACTATGATCTATATCAGTTAACAGTAACAAACTGATAAGAGTAACAAAAGATAAAGAAAATTATAAAGCAAGACAAAAGCAAAGTTAGTATACAGCAAAAATAACAGAGCTGCCAAGCAATGCTTCAAAAGTTTTACTACTATGCTGTCTAAAAAGCAAAGGTGCAAAATCAGTATATATTCTACCAAACAAAAATAGAAATCAAAAAAGAATAGCAATAATTATATTCATAACAGAAAAAGAAATAAAGACAGCTTAATTAAAACCAATTAGATATAACAATTTCTAAATATCCTAGCTAAATTAAAAGAGAAAAGAAGTAAAAAAAGGAGAAAGTGTTAGAGAAAGAAGAGAAAGAAGCTAGAAAAGAACTAACCAAAGTCTGAACAGAAGATATACAGAAAAAGAAGTGATCCTTAAATACAAGATGTAAAAGAGTAGTTAGAAGATAAAAACACTACTAATAGAAAAAGCTGAGACAAAAATGATAAAATTTTAAACAGAATAAACATTAAAATAGAAAGTAATTTTCAGTTACAGAACATAGAAGAATAGCTAGAAACAAAAACACTAATACAGAAAGAAATAATAGAAGCATAATCAAAAAGAAAATAAGACTAAACACACAACTACATATGAAAACAAGACAGATGAAGAAAGTCTTAGTTCAAATTTTGGATAGACTAAATTAACTAGAGAATACTCAGCTAGGTATAAAAGGAGGCCTAGCTAACTGCTCCTAAGAACATCTAAGTAAACTTATGAATATGGATGAGAAGATTAGAAATTTTCTGCATAGCAAGAAAAAGATCTTTGAAGAAAAAAATAAAGAAAAGTCTTCTAACCAAAAGAAAAAAAAAGAAGAACAAAGAAAAGAAAAGCAGAAAACACAAAAACAAGATACAAGCAGTTAAAAGAGAGGTAGAAAAAAGGAAAAAAAAATAAAAATTATATGTCACAACATCAATGAACTCAAGACCAGAGGTTGAAAATTAGAAAACCTGCTAGGCTGAACAAAGAAAGAAGAGATAGTATTTTTAAAAATAACAAAAATAAATATTATAAAAAAAGAAAAGAAAATCTTGTTGTATAACCTTAAAACAAGATTTAAAGATTATTGGGCAAATGCAGTACTAAACAAGAAAAAAGAATCAGATATTGGAATTCTAATAGATGAAACCTGAAAAAAACTTGTTAAAGCAGTTAAAAAACAGTGAATATATAATAGAAGTAAAGCTATACTTCAAACAACTAGTACTAATAGTAATAGAGGTGTATATTCTACCAAATAACAAAGCAATTAATAAGAAAATACAGCAAAAAATTGTAAAAATAGTAACAAACAAGAGAAAGCATATAGAAATAGTTATACTTGAAGATTTCAATTATACAGTAAACAATATACTAGATAGACTGTATTCACAAACAACAGATTATAAAAAACTGCCAATTTTCAATTGGCTTAAGAGACAAGATTTTACAGACTTCTTTAGAAATTTGCATCCAACAGAGAGAACATACACATGGTCAAATTAAGAAGCAGCAACAAGAATTAACTATATCTGGTTGTTAAAAACAATTGCAGCTAGTTTTCAAGAAGCTAATATAGAAGAAACAGAAGGTATAACAGGCAGTAACCACAAGATATTAACAATAGTCATATAGTTAGAGCACATAATTGTGAACTAGAGTTATGCAAAAACCAAACATAAAGACCAGATAAGAACAATATATTTGTATGAAAAAGCAAAGCAAAAAAACTGAGAAGAATATGCTAAATAGCTTCAAGCACAATTAGAATAAAAAAAAATATTAAAGCAATTAGAAGAAAATAGAAAAAGCAGTTTGTATAGTACAAATATGCTAGATGATATATGAAATGCAATAGAAGAAGCTATAATAGATGCAGTAAATAAAAAAATTCTAAAAAAAAGATATTCAACACAAAAGCAAACAGAAAACATTATTAAAAGAATCTACAGCAGCATAGACACATAATTAAACTATAACAAATAATTAAAAAAGCAAAAATAAGAAGAAACCAAGAGATAGAGAAAAAAGAAAAATAAAAAATAAACAAGAAACTTGTAAACATTGGTAAAGAAATAGGAGTAATATTACCAAAATTATATAAACAATGGTCAGAATCTTGGATAAATAATATAAAAGGCTGACAAAGAATTTTGAAAGATAGAAGAAAAGAAGAGTAAGAATGAGCTCAAAGAAAACAAATAAAAGAAAATATAAATAGAAGATGTAAAATTATAAAAACTGATCAAGGATAAATAATTATTAGCCTTTTAAACAAACTATACAAAAAGATAGTTCTGAACAGATTTATAATCCAAAATGAAGATGAAACCAGTCTAATAACAGAACCTAAGACTGTTTTAGATAGCCTGACAAACTATTTTGAAAATCAATTCAGAAAGAAAGAACCAAACTAAAAAAAATGCCTAAGAAATAGATAGAAGTATACAACCTAAAAAAGTGAATCAAAGTGTTCTGATATAAAAAGTTAAAAGAAAAAATAAAAGAAAAGAAATGAGAAGACACAGTAAGAGAACTCAAAGCAATATAGCTTTAAAAATTTTAGATATAAGCTATACTTTAATAAAACAAGCAGAAAAGAAATTACAGAAGATCTTTAAAACCTTTATAAATTTGGTTTTAAAAACAGAAGAAATGCCAAAAAAGTAGAAAATAGCACAAGTCTATCCAATCTCAAAAGATGTAAACTAGAAATATAATCTGAACAATTTTAGACTAATAGCATTAATTGTGATATTTAGAAAATTAGTTACAAAAATAATAACAAGAAGGCTAGCCAAGATATTTACAGAAAGAGAAATACTCAAAGGACCAAATTATGTAAACTTGCCTGGCAACTTAACAGAATAACTAATATATATGGGTCAGTACATAGCAAAAAGAGGCTTCAGGACAAATTTTTTATTTCTAGATATCGATATTTAATTATTTTTATACAATATATGGTATTGTGATAAAATTAGAAATTTATATGTAACATGAAACATATATACTATATGTAATAATTGAATAATTGCATTGTTAATAAAAATCCCAAAGACCAGATTTTAATATTCCCAAGTTCTAAGAGAATTTTTCAAGGCTTTTAATCTTGAATGCTAAATACTTTTTAAAAGTTAATCGTATAATAGATTTAGCTTTAACTTTTAAAATTCTAAAGCATAACTGTTAAACTTTGAAATTATTATCTTTTACGTTCTAAATTGTGCTTATATATTAACATTTCAAGTTCTAAATTGTGCTTATTATATCAACATTGTGCTAAAGCTTTTATAGCTTTTAATATTAATTAAACTTCACAATATAAACAATGAATCATAGTTTAGTGTTTTACTGCTTTACTTTGTACAATGGTAACTATTGAGAACTTCAACAAATGTTTTTATGATAGTAATAATGAAAATTTTTATAATAAAGAAGCATTTGAAAATTCAAGCCCAGAACCAAATGATATATATAATATTGCACCTTCTTTTTCTGAATTGGAATTAAAAGAATTTGATAAAATGGATAATATAATTTGCCAAAATGTTCAAGAACTGTAAGAATTTTGGCAAAAAAAAGAATGTACTTGTCGTAAAACCAAAAATAAAATTAATGCTTGCTTTGAAAGAATAGGATTCTGTCAATTTTTTAAAAGGCAAGAAGAATGCTGTAATATGCCACATGATGACTTGGATGTTTGGATTAAAGGACAACTTGCATCATTTGCATATAGTAGTAAATTACCAAAACAAAAAAAAAATTACAAAAGTCAGATAATTTTATAGTTCGTAATCATTTTACTTATCAATATCGTTATGATGCTTAATATATCATGTACTTATCTACTTATTTAAAGTTAATTGGAATTTCTTTATCTCGACTTGATCGAATTAAGGCACATATCAAGAATTATGGAATGGTAAAACCTATTCATAGTAATACTGGACATTCTTCAATTAGACCTGATTATGCTATTGTTAATGACCAAGTAAAACAAGAGCTCAATTATTATATTCATAATTATGCTAGTTTTTATGAATTTCCTTCACCAGTTCGACATATATGACATGATGCTATGTCTATTATTTTGCTTCCAATAAATACAACATATAATAGTATTTATGAAGAATATATTACTACAATTAAATCTATTAAAGGAGAAAATTATAAAGCTATAGCTTATACTACATTTCTCAAAATTTGAAAAGAAGTTGCACCTAATATTCGATTTATGACTAAAGCATCAGATTTATGTGATACATATGAACAGCTTCATGCCAAAATTCGATATACTAATGATATTAAAAGTAAAAATAAATTCAAGCAAAATATGATCTTCAGCGGGTGGCTGCAACATTTGAATGTCAACATTATAACGAAAGTATTAATATTAGTAAGCAACCAAGGTTCAATACTATGCATATTTGTTATGATTGGGCTCAAAATGTATTGATTCTCTACTTATCATGACAGCCTAAAGGTTTGTTTTTTAAGTCTCTGTTTAATGTTCATATTTTTGGAGTTTCAAATACTAGCTTGACACCTACGACACAAAGAAATTATCTTATCAGTGAAGATCAATTACCAAATAAAACTTCTAAAGATGCTAATACTACACTTTGTCTTGTTTATAATAGTTTACTTTATTGGAATTCAAGTCAAAAAATTTTAAAAGTTATATACGATAATTGCACAGATCAAAACAAGAATAATCTTGCTCTTTGGTTTTACTCATGGCTAACTATAATTAGACATTTTGATATAATTGAGCTTAACTTTATGATTCCTGAGCATACCAAGTTTATTTGTAATTCACATTTTGGAATGATTAAAACTCAATACTGTAAATGTAATATTATGAGCATGGATCATGTTAAGAATACTGTTAATCAATCAAAAAAAGATAAAAGTAACATAGCAGTTAGATATGATAAAGAAGGATGAAGTTATTATGATTTTGAAACCTTTTTAAGTTCCTATTTTGTTAAATGTGATGGTATATGACAATATTGGCATTTTTATTTTTATCATGACCAATCTGGAAAAGTTTTTATGTCTTTGAAATCGAATGGTTTAAAAGAAGAAGCAATAATTTATAATAATACTTATTTTGATCCTTATCAATCTTTAAATATAATTTTCCTAAAACCTTTATCTTTAAAATGTCAAACACAGTTATTTAAAGATATTCGATCATATATACACGATTTTTATAAAGATGAGCTGTGCTTTGCTCCAGGTAAGTGTGATGAGAAGTCATTGTAGATGATTTTTTTTTTAACTTTACTATACATGCATATGCTACATGCCAGTACATATTGCCCCTTATAAATTCCTTTTTAGATTAACAATAAAATTTTTTAATTACTGATCTAAATATAAACAGAAGAATCGTTTAAATAAAAAATACTGCATATAAAATTATACAAAATTTTAATATACTAACATGAATTAAGAAGCTATCATGAATAAATTACATAGATAGGAACATAGTATAATAAAAATCTCAATTACTGTTAGAGTGTCCTGAAGCCCTTTTTTGCTATGTACTAACCTATATGTTAAATATAATAATAGAAGAAGTATAAGAAAAAAATAAAGAAACATAAATACTTTTGCAAAATATATAAGAAGGCATTTGACTTAGTCTTATTGAAAAGCCTAAAGTGGGCTCTTAGAAGAGTTAAAGTACTACAATGAACAATTAAATATATTATTAACCTCTTCTATAAACATCAACTTAAAATAATTACAGCTTATAGTCTAACAGAAGAAATAACAACAGGAGATAGTATAAATCAAGAAGAGATAATTTTCCCACTTATCTGGTAGCTTTTTTATAATTCACTATTGGAAAAAATTCAAGAAGATAAATTACTGGGCTATGTAATAAAGCAAAAAATACTAAAAAATACAGACATTAATTGTATCACAAAACATAGGCAAGCAGTGATTGCTTGTGCAGATGATACTACATGAATCACAAATAGCAAAAACTAAGTACTAAGAGTTCTTGAAATTGCAAAGAAGTTTTTCAAAATAAATAATATTAAAATAAATAAAGCAAAGTTAAAGCTTATAGTAATGAATTCTAGACTAAGAAAGAAAGATAAAAAAATTACATTTAGACAGAGTAGAATAACAAAAAAAACAAAAAACAAAATTGTAAGATCATTGGAAATTTGGCTAAACAGCAGAATGAGAAAGTCACTAGTTTGCAAAAAAGCAAAAAGAATAGTTAGCCAAACAGTTAAAGACCTCAGATATAAAAAAATAACAATAAGCCAAATTGCATATATAAATAATACAGTAATAATTCCAAAATTAGAATACCTTTTGCAGTTAACAAGAATGTCAGAAAAGATGATTGACAAAATCTATTAGTTAATAATATGTTTAACAAAACATAAGTGCAATATAATGAAAACAACAAATAACTGTATAATTGAGCACAAGGATCTAAGAAACTGTAAATTACTAAGTCAAGTAATAGCAATAAAGCAAATAAGCAGTTTATTTGCAAGACTTAATAGAAAGACACTTTAGATAATCTAACAAAGCTTAGAATAGCTCAAGGATGTCAGAAAGCAGGCTTAATAAAAGATATTTGGGATTCTGAAAGAAGATTAAAAGAAATAAAGTATTAGAAGCACAACTTAGCTTGTTAAACAATAGTTAAAGCAAGAAAGATGAGAATAAATATCAAAGCAGAAAATTATCTATGAAAAGTACATGATTATGAAATAAGTATAAGAGACTTAGTTAGGGTTAAATTATAAACAGCAAGTAGTAGCACAATAAATAAATATGGTTTAATATATTTAAACAAACTTATAGGCATAAAAAGAAAGAACCTAATTATGTAAAGATAGCTTAAAAGTCTTCTAGAACTGTTATATAAAGGAAAAAAGCTAAATAATTTAGTAAAATAGAAGAAAAGATATTAATAATACAGACAAATAAAGAAATATACAACAATACAAGATTGGAGACTACAACATACAGGTGCTAATGATTAACTAGACAAAGATATCTGAAGACAGAAGAAAGAAAAAGTAGATTGTACATAGACCAAAGCATAATCAGAAACTTAGTAAGATATTAAAAAAAAAAAAAAAGATCTTAGCTAAGCATTGGCTATTATAGAAAGTAGAAAGCAAGATATATACTAAGATAAGTAAATGCAAAAAATGTGAGAATAGAACAAAACTAATAACAGATAATTGTAGAAAATAGATAAAATAGAATAATAATATAAAGGCAATTCTAGAAACATTAATAGAGAAAGGCAGTAATAAGATTAATGCAACATTAGAACAAATGCTAGAAAACAAAACAATAAAAGAATCAAAAAAAGAAAAAAAAAGTTTAATTGAGCTAAAATAAGTAGAAAAATTAGAGATAGAATTAATTAAAAAACAAAAATTTAATAGTAAAGTTACAGATTACATAATAGAAGTTTTAATAAAAAACAAAAAAAAAACAAAGACAAATATACCTATTATACAGATAGAGCAAATACAAAGAGAAAGAGAAAAATAGTATAAAAAAGATGAACATTGGTTGGGTGCAGGTTAGTAATAGAAAAAACTGGCCAGAGAAAGAAATAGCACTAGGACTTAAAGGTTAACCCTTAGCAACAATAGCAGAATTAGCAGCAATATGATTAGCAATTTTAATTATATCAGAAGAGAAGTGTATAGAAGTGCATATAGATAGCCTTGCAGCATTAAGGCATATTAACAGAGTAATTCAAGAGATAAAAAATAACAAAGTCTTAAAAAAGAAAAACATGATATGGATAATAAATATTGTAGGTCTACTCAAAAGCAAAAATAATAGAATAGAACTATTAAGGTTAAAAGTTACAGTAACAATAAGTAGAATGACAGAGCAGATTTATTTGCAAAAAAAAAACAATATATGAAAGAACAATATTTACAGAGAAGATTAAGTGTAACAAAATAGAATACTATTTAAAATGAAAAAACAGGAAAGTTGATATACTAACAAGACTTCTTTGCAAAATAATCACAAATGTCAGAATTAAAGCTAGTTAAAGAAAAACAAACCCAATTTAAGTACTAAAGTCAGAAACTAAGAACATTCAATATAATTAATTAAGCTTTTGAAAAAAGATAAATAAAACAAAAAGTGTATATTGCATAATAAGAAAATTTAGTACAAGAAGAGTAATAGCAATTAAATGCATAATAAATAGCCTACTAATGCTAGAAGAATTAAATAGAAGAAGATCAAAAATATATATAATGACTGATTGCCAAGTATATCAAAAAAGTAAAAAAGAAACTTAAGCATATTTAGCAAGCTGCATTGAACAAAAAAACTTGTGAAAAAGAATCCAAAAAGTAGCAATAGTAGCAACATAAAATAGTTTTAAAAAAAATAAAAAAGTTAGAATCCTGTCTCTAGTGCTATATAAGGCACTATTTGAGAACAAAGAAGCAGAGAAAATTACTAATAGAACAGCTTTACTAAAAGGGCTAGCAATGAATAAGGTTGAAAAAAGGATTAGTTAGATTCTAGATAGACAGACAACACAGAAATGCATAAATATAGTGACAAGAATAGTGTAAAATACATTCTATAACCAAGTATGAAGAGTTCAGTATAATAAAGTACAAAAATAAAAAAAAAGATTAATATAACAAGCAAAATAAAAAAAAGGTGCTTGAACTAAAAAAAAATCAAAGAAAAAAACAAAGAAGAATAAGATAACAAAAGAAGAAAAAAAAAAAAAAAATGAAAAAAATGAACTGAATGAATAAAGAAGCTTGGAAGACAATTAATATACTTGTTACAGAAAGAATAAGATCTTTCTAGTATGCCTTTAAGTAGTTAGATAATCAGTCAATCTATAACTAAGATAGTGTAGCAGATTGCACTTAGGTACCAATAGGGTGGCCGAGTGATGCTAAACTTAAATATTGAAAAATTCTATATAATTATAAATATATATAGTTTCAAAAACCTTAATAAAATACTAGTATAACTGCTTAAGATTAAAAAATAAAATAAAATAAAATAATAATAATATATTAGTAACTTATTATTTTGATAACTTATTAAAAATTTTTATAAATTATGATAATTTTATATCTTTACTTTTGTATTTACTTTTTTGATATATTTAAATTAGAGTTGGTACTTAAAATAAAATATATTTAAAACTAGTTTCAAAAAACTCTAATTTAAAACTAGTTTTAGATTTTTTGTTAAAATTTAAAATTCTAAAACCAAAAATTTTATACAAATCAAGTATTCCTCAAAAATTAGTTTTTGCTTTAAAACTCAAAATTATAATTCTAATAGTTTGATTTTGTATAATAATTTGTAATATTAGTTTATTTTATTTTAATATAAATACTTGTTACTTAGGTTTTTTTTAATAGTATATTTCAGCTTTGTGATTGTATTACAACTGTTACAAAAGGCAATTATAAAAAAAACTATACAACTAGCTATTTGTATAACTTTAGTTATTGTCTAATTTAAGTAGTCTGTTTAAAAGTTTTATACTAACTGTTATATTTAAAACTTGCCTGTGGGTTTTTTATTTAAATACTTTAGTTTTTATATTTACTTTTTTTTTTTTGCTTTTATTAAGGCCATTAGTTATTGGCAGCTACTGCCTTTATTGTAAATTCAATTATGATTACATAACTTATATAAGGTTACTCCTATACTATACTAGCAAATAGTGCACAAGTTTCTGTACATCTAATTAGATGCTATCTAACCTAACCCTGACCTTTTTGTCTGTACATCTATCAAGCTGTTACATATTCAGAGTATGTTACCTGACTGTAGAGCTTCAGGAGGTCTCTCTGCTAACTAATTACCCATATTTAATCTTTGCTACCAAGGTTCACTCTTGTAAAGTTCATCCAGACTCTAGTATTAACTTTATAGCATATGTCTAGTACTTGTAGTATACTCTTGCTTTTGATCTTAGACTTTCAATTCAGATAGCTCAGTAGAACTATGATCTGTTTCTGGTATCTCAGAGTCTGCTCCCAAGGTTTTTTTTCTTCAGTTCAAGACTTTCAGTGATCTGGTTGGTAGTACTTCTTACCTGAGGTTCTTGCTTGCCTGATTTCTTTCACATTGGTATTCATTTTCTAGGTCTAGCCTTTACATTAGTACTGTTAAAGATCTATGTTACCTCTCTACTTAGGTCTTTCCAAGTGGGCTCCAGCTTTCTAGTTCACAGGTTTATATGATCATAAAAACTTATCTTGTGTTTGCATCACCTGATGTCAGTTTGCATTCCTCTATATAACTTTAATATTGCATAAATACCATATGACCTGACAGTCATGCTGGTGCAATCATGTTATAGGTATCTTATCCCAACTAATTGACAGAATGCTGTTGCCATAATACCATTTATATATTATATAAATGATTATCTAAATTTTCACTATTGGTGAGATTAGAACTCACTACCTACTATTTAGAAAGTTGACAACTTATTCATTTTATTAAGTTATCATATTTTAGTTTTTATATTTACTCATTTACCTATTCTATTAATTGCTTCAGTTTTTACTAGTACAAATATATTATAATTACTAGGTTTTTAAAGTGATTCACTTATATAAGAAATCTTTGACCTTGTACTAAACTCATTAGAGTCTTCTGTTACTTAATTTTTAGCTAATCTAATATTGTTATAGTTAAGACCAATACTTGTAGTCAAAGTAATCTTTAAATTATTATATCTTTATAGAGTTCATATAACTTTAATATCTTTTTTACAATCTTACTAATACTTTGTATATTCTTACAAGTTCTTTTATATTACTAATCCAGTGTGATAAGTAAATAGCAAGTCTGTCACTTCACTTAACAAGATGTTGTATAATATTGTATTTCAAGGTTACAAGGCTTCAAAGTGTGAATTTATTTAGCAAGTATTTTTATTTTTACTTTTTTTATTTTACTTAGATTTCTTTAGTTAATATCTAACTAACTATTTTACAAATTATTAACCATCACTACTCAGAAACTTCAATTCTTTTTCTATTACTTAGAGGTACCAAAGCTTAGTATTTCTTTATTAAACTTTTGTTTGCTTTTATAACTTTTTATATTTACTAACAAATTCTATTTATTTTTAGATTTTTTTCCTATTTTTATATCATTTCACTATTACACAATTGTATCATTATGGGTTTTACCTAAACCAGGTAAGTATTATGTTTTATGCAGTTGTATTTTGTTTCTATTTTATGCATTTTACTAATCCATCTTCTTTAATATTTTTATTATTTTTTTACTCTGAAACATCATATTTATGACTTTATGCCATTCTTGATTTGGTTATATTTGTCTTGGATTAATTGTTTTGGCATTAGAGGCACAATTATGCATGTTTCATCATTATAAGATTAATCATACATATTTGATTCTAGGTTCTGATAGGCACTTGTGCAATATATTGTGACACATGAGCCATTCTGAATTTTTTATCTATAATACTAGTTAGTATTATATAATGTGATTTATCTTTAGTTCAACTAGTAATCAAGTTGGTAAATTTTTTTTTTACTAGAGCTCTTGATTGTACAAGTTATTAGTTTCAGATTTTTTTTTAAATCAAGATTTTCACAGATGATACTATTAAAAATTATATTATTTTTTTATTTAGAATTTTTAAATAAAGTTTTTTATAAAGTATATACTTTTTAGATTTATTTGTATAATATTGTATATTTTTAAAGTTAATCTTGATATAATCAAAATTATAAGATTACAATTTCAGATACTCTAATCAAGTTACTAAAATAAAACTATTTTTTAAAATTATATTACTATTAAAATTTGAACTTGCTTAAAAGATGATAATTTAATTACTATTTTAAAATTATCATCTTTATAATATTAATTTAATTTAATTTAATTTAATTTTTTTTTTAAGATAATATTTTTAATTTTTTAACTTTTATTAATAACTTTTTTGATAATATAATTCTATAAACTATTTTAGAAAGAATATATAATTAACTATATATGTAATTTTATTATATTACATATTTAAAAAGTCTACTTAAAGGTTTTTTACTAATTGCTATATTTAACATTTTTGTTTAGATATTTTATATTAAACTCTCTAAATATATAATTTGTATTAACATTACTAAGTTATATTTAAATTATTGTCTCAATTTTAGGATTATTTTATTCTTAAGATAAATCTTCTATATATATTTTTATAACTAAACTAGTATTGCTATAGCAGAGCCAACACTTGTAATTAGAACTAGTTATAACTAGTTGTTAAATTATTATATTCTTATAAATTTTATTTAAATTTTAGTATTATTTTACAGCAGATCTAAAATATTTTAGTACATATTAGATTATTACTAAACTCACAATTTAGATATCTTAGTAGAACTATAACCAGTTCATTAATATATTAGGTTAACCTAATATCTTTTTTCTCTATTCCATTTTAATAATCTAGTTAGTAATATCTTTTATCCAAAAGTTCTTGCCTGTTTAGTATCTTTATATTAATATTTATTTTATAAGACTAGTCTTTATAATAATATTATTAAAGATTCATGTTACCTTTTTGCTTAAATCTTTTCAAATAGACTTTTGTTTCTTAATTTTAACAGATCTATATAATTACAAGACTTATTTAGAGTTTGCATTGCCCAATGTCAGTTTGCATTTTTTTGTATAACATAAATACCTATAATTTGCTAGTTATGCTAATGTAACTATTATAACAGATATTTTATTTTAATTATTAAAAACAGTTGCTATAATATGAATATTATATAGGTGATTATCTAAATTTTTATTATTAATAGGTTTTAAACATCTGGATTATTTAAAAAGAAAGATAATTCTAATTTAGATAATGGTATTTATGAAGTTTTACCTTATATTACACCAGAAGTATTAAATAAACATCCATATACAACTACAGCTAACATTTATAGTTTTGGTATTATTATAACTTAGATGTTTATAGGAAGGCCTTCACATTTCAATATTGAGTATAATAAAATATTAGCTATGAAAATATGTAATAAATTATGTTCTGAATTTGCTAAAAACACTTCTGATTGCTATATCCAATTAGCAAACCAATGTATAGATGCTAATCCTTCTAATAGGCCAACTGCATATCAAGATAATATAAGATATTATATTATTGTAGTGCGAAAGATAAAGAAGAATTGACAATATTAAAAGCATTCCAGTTTGCGGATGCAATTATTCCAACATTATCAACCGAATTGCCAATTTGCCTTAAAGATAAACTTACAAGTAAACTGCTTAACTTTAAAAACATCTTTGAGCCAATTAATTCTTCATTTATTACATCTGCAAAATTATCAAATAATTATGATAAAAATTACATTTATTATAATTTGATTTAACAGATAAAAATTCTAATTGCTTTTTAATTCTACAGATTCTACTACATTTGATTTATCTATTTAAATACTTTGCCTATACAATAAAGGATCATGAATGATAAATAAATTTTATCTAAATTACAGATAAATATAGTTAGCTTTAAAATTATAAACAATTAAAGTTATATAATTAGATTGGATTTTTGCATCTTATATTATATATTGATTAATATTTGTATAATTTTATAGATAATATGTTGGCTGCCATCAATAGAAATCAAACAGATTGACATTTTAAAAAACATTAATGCTTTAACTTTCGCTGCTCATATTTTGATGAATTTCGAAGCTATTTTCATGATTGAATAGTCAAAAGAAGGCTTAATATATAAGCTTTCTTTTGATTATTCAATCATGAGAATAGCTTCAAAATTCATCGAGATATGAGCAGCGACAGTTAAAACATTGATTTTTTTTTTAAATGTCAATCTGCTTGATTTCTATTGATGGCAGCCCATGTTTTTTATATAGAGTTGCGTTCTCGTAGGCAGAAATTCATCTGATTGGCTATGTAAATCAATTGCCTGGGTAACTTATTTATGTGTTTTAGTGTACTTTTTGGGAACGCAACATTACACAAGTAACCATTCTTAACAAACATCATCTCTTCGAAGAAGTACTAGAAAGCTAACTTTAAAAATAATCTCTAATAATCTCTAATTTAAGAGGGATTGGCTAATAATCAAATGTAGATCTACCAATTGCTCTATGAAGCTAGCCAATCAGACAAATTTCTGCCTATGAGTTGCGATCCGCTATTCGTTTTCCCTGTTTAAATTCAACAGATATCTGGATTCTCTATAATAATTTTGGTATAAAATTAACTTGGCGAATATACGAATCACGTTTCTATTACTTTATTGGAATTTCATAAAGAAAAAAAAAAAAGGTTTTAACACAAAACTTCATAAAGCGTTTAAATTACATCTGATTCTTTCGATACAGATTTTGTAGCATGATTACTTGGGTGGCAGCTATTTCACAAACTTTTACCTTTTACATTTGCATTAACTGATGCGACTACATTTTGTCTTACGTGCTTGAAGTTAGCATCTTCTTGAAGTTGTGGCTTCAAATGCCTGAAGTTAAAACTGCCTAAATTACTAACGCATGTAAAGAAGATCTAATTTCAAGGGTGTCAGCTTCAAGCATGACAATAACACACTTATCGTATACATATCGATATGATTTTCACGTTACACGTAATCTTTAAATCTGAGTTGCTGTTGCGCAGGATTTTTAGTGTTCTTGAATGGTTGTGAAAATTATTAATATTTCTTTTTGGAGAAATGTTTCTAGTTAAAAACAAGAAATTATATTATTATTTCTAAACCCTTGGCATGATCGCCAGTTGGTGTACAATTTATTCATTAATTTGTAAGATCCCCTACATTTTAAGAATTATACAATTAACTATATAACTATTTAGTTAATCCAAATCACAACTGGAATTTCATCAGCAGTATTCTAGTTTACAACCGGATTTTGCCGGATGACCCAATTACAACCGGGGATTTTTTCTAGTTCTTTGACCGGAATTTCACTAAAGGTGTCCTTATTTCGTATTTATCTTGAGGCGTTCCTTTGGAAGTTCTTCAATCATGATCCTGGCACGGACCGGCGACGGTTGCCTTGCGATTTGTATATGGGAGCGCAACCACTATGCTATCGACCCCACGGGTCTACAAGGGATTAGTTGGTGAGAATTTTTTTTCTCATCTTTATGGTTATTTGAAAAATGCGAATATAATTTAACTCAACCTTTAAATTTTAAGAGAAGGAATTATAAATTTGTTAGAAATCCAAAGGAAGAATAAAATTACGTACTAATCTGAATTCTTTATCTGTTATACACAAGAAAATATGGCAATATTTTGTATTTGTATTTTTTATTTTTTTTTGCAAACTAAATTTAATATTTTATTTCACAAAGCGGTGTTTAACGTTATGAAGCAACGTCTAGCTTTTTTTAATAATAGCGTATAACGATTGATTTCATTGTTTAAAAGGGAAGCACTTAGCATTTTAGCGGTTATTATTTTATATATTTCTTAATATTGCATACGGGAACATGCAATAACGGTTTTATTCAATCTCAGTTTATGAATAATTTTATCACCAAAATACTATAAAATTTATAGACTGATCATAGTAAAGCATTGAATTAATAATAGTATTTCGAATATGTAGGGCATTGCACATTTTTTCGAGTCATGTGATAATCGACAACAAATTAGCAAATAATAAATCATAATTTGGTGTAATGTAACATGATTAGGAAAATTCATTTGCTTTGTCAAAAATCAAAATTTGCATAAAAAACCAGTCTTTATGCTCCTAATCCTAATTCTAACACTAACTCGACACTAATTCTAATTTTAACGAATACAGTACAGCCTCGATATAACGAACCTCGATAAACCGAATTTGTCATAACGAAGATTTTTTTCAGCTAAAATTTTTAATTAAAAAAATACCTTAACATAACGAATTTTAAATATAAAACCTTAATATACTGTATAACGAAGAAAAATTTTTTATTAGAATAAGATTACCTTAGTATAATGAATACCTTGATATAACAAAATGTTTAACAGTACAGTGAATTTTTCGTGTAACATAATAATATAGTACAGAGAGACCTCTCCTCTATAAAATCTCTTTAAATGCATGGTGTAGTCTGGTCCCAGCTTACAATTGCACTATATAT
The DNA here is from genome assembly GCA_910591915.1 of Cetraspora pellucida. NCBI lineage: Eukaryota > Fungi > Glomeromycota > Glomeromycetes > Diversisporales > Gigasporaceae > Cetraspora > Cetraspora pellucida. The sequence goes on from CAJVQA010002078.1 coordinate 19,831, forward strand.
TTTTCTCACACCATCTCTAAGTGCACATTTTTAAAATTTTTTACTATACCTCCAGAAGGGGTGCATTTAATAAGCAATTCCAAAAGCCCTAACGGGGTCACCTTACGGGTACTATTTTTGATATTTCAGAATTTATTTATATATTATATTCTAAACGTGCAATACATAAATTTATCGAGTTGATATTTAAAAATCGGCTTAGCTGAAGTCAATCATCTTTGACTTTCGGAAATTATCGTATATTTTCCCGCAACCTTGCTCGAATTTTATGTTACAGGGGAGAACGTCTTGAGGTGAGACCATCCCAAATATGGAAATAATCACCTGAGTCGCCCGACTGTTACACAACTTATAAAAAATTTTTTTTTATATGTTTTACAATACTATATTTCGACCTATAAAATTTGTGAATTTTGATGAGCGAACATTATTAATTAATTTATTTATAGATAAAAAAAATTTAAGATACGTACGTACTAAATTTTGGACATACTATATGTAGCAATTTAGTAATATACGTAATATATTAATGTAGCATAGCGATAGTGGTTAGTAATATCAGGTGTACCGAAAATTTAATTGTAAAGGCAATTATTTGATCTCAATTAATTAATTTGTGGCACAGCCACAATTAATCAAATTTTGTTGAAGTTTACAAAATGTATAATAGAACATATATAAAAGTATATTTACTGACCAAAAATTTGTACTTAAAAAAAAACATGCGTAATTTAATAAAAAAACAAAGATATTAAGTGATCTCTTTTTTATAATAACCTGCATCATTTACATTTCTTTACGAAGACACATATTAGTAATGGCGATTAGTTAAGGATTAATAGTAATTAATTCTAAGAATCGATAACAAATGTGTCAGTGATAAGGAATTGATTTAATATAAATAATCGTATGGAATTAATTTAGCTCATCTCTAACACATAAATCAAATAGCACTTTAAATCTCTATTTTTAAATTGGTTTCAATGAGCGCAAAAGTTTCATACAAATGTTACATAGAGGTTTTTTTTTTTGTGGATTATGTACTCTAATTTAATTACAATTAAATTTTTAATACTCCTGGATAATATAGTGACAAATTTTTAGTTTATTTAATAAAAAAAATATTACAAAATAATTACAAAATAATTACAAAATAAATTTTTTATTTAATGTTAAAAATATTTACAACTCAAAAAATATTTTTTTTGCATTTTCTAATAAATCCACTGTTGCTATATCATCAGTTATTGCTTCGGTATCATTTAAATTATCCTCAATTATGCCTTCAAAATCACTTTCAATAAATTCATTTTCGCCTAACTTTTTCGTCATACTTACCTTTAATGCATCAATGTTTTTTGTAATTTCACCCTGAAGATAATCAAGACAAATCAAACACTTAAAATGACATTTTTCTAAACAATAATTGTGATAACCATGTCCACATGCAAGAACTTTTCCACTATTTGAACAGTTAGTATAACTGGTACAGTCGCAATGCAAATAATCACATAAAACAGTTATAAAAGGCTTTCTAGAAGTAATGAACTCCTGTGAAAGGTGATGATCCGTTATTTTGTAATCTAAAGAAGGCAACTTATACATATTAATATTATCTGATGAACTAATGACTGGAGTATGCAGATGCCGTCCTTGATATATCTTCATAAACATATTTAGGAGTGATATAGCACACTTTCTATAAAGCATGTGCAATTTCTTGGGAGAGTAAGGATATTTAATTGAATTCACAAAATATTGTTGAAAAGCATTGTCTTCCTGGTGTTGAAAGATAAAGCGTGCCTCTCTTTGCAACTAATTCGCCTCGAAAAACTTAGATGTACATTGTCTAATTATACTATGGACAAGCTCTACGGGACAATCACTTAAAGAAGAAAGATTATTAGTAATCATATTGATCATAGGATGGTTTATCTCCATCCAGTAAAAAATATCAAAGAAAAACATTAAAGGTGTGCATTTATAATTCCTTTGGTCAAATTGAAGGAAAATATCACTCTAGCAGCGCATACAAGCCTCTTCGTAAGCCGTCCAGTTACCTTCTCGATGGTGTACCGCATAAACTTCAAGAACTAAAGGAATTAAATTACTTAAAAGATTGGTTAGATATAAGAATTCTATATTTTTACAAGTACAACTGAATTTTGAATAAATCATGTTAGCTATATCAAGCCATGCCATGTGTACAATATGAAGAATTAAATCAATACGCCATGGCTGTGGCTTCTTACCAAGATCCTTTTTCATTCCAAATATATCTTTGTAAATATCATTGAATATATCTGAATTTTTTACAAAGACTAGCTCACAACCATTTAAAGAAACATGAAGAGGTCCCATCCTAGATAAAAATGATGTGACACATGAAGAGATTATTTTATTGTTAAGAAGAAGCTGATGCGCAATAGCTTTGCAGATAAAAAATTGCCCAGGCCAGTCCACAACAATTGGAATTACGCTATTAGAAAGATATTCCTGCATCAGTTTTTGATTATACACGATTTGGAGAGCTTTCGTATAGTCTTCAACACCCTTCAAGTTGCTTCCAATGAAATCGAAAAGAATGGCATCCTGTATATGCCTATTGCTCTTCTTTTTTTCTTCTAATCTGTTATTGTAGCTGTGCAATATTAGTCTTTCCATGAGACTATCATTGGAATACTTATCTATAGATTTTTTTCTACGATTATAATACGAATCTCCAAGGTTTACAATAAATCATTTGTCAAGATTCTTTAGAATTAACTCATCGTCTATGACTTTTGGGTTAACTGCACCGTTATATGATATAGCCGATATGAGACATGGATTCACAATAATTGTTGCCATGTGTGCTGCCCAAGATGTGCTGGTAGTGTCAGGTTGTCGTAGAATATGAATATTGTGATAATCGTCGATATTCAATATGAAAGCATTTTTCAAACGATTTTTAAGAGCTTTTTTTACATAATTCCCATGTGCTTCTGAAATTTGTTTTTTTTTACGATCTACAGCTCTTGCAGTTGTAGTTATTCCAATATTGGCTAATGTATTTAGTCCTTCATTACTCGTACCTACTGAATCTAAATAATAAGCCAAATCGAACTTAAAAGAATTAATTCTTGAAATGGGATGTGGCGACCTAGTGAAGTGGATAAGTTGTCAACCCCCAAGTGGCAGGTCTAGAGTTCAAATCCCAGTGACGGCGAAAATTTGCAATTCTTTCTGTGTTATG
>CAJVQA010002079.1:0-23065 GCA_910591915.1 Cetraspora pellucida
TCTATTCTTTCTATAATATTTTAAAAACAGAATTGTACTTTATATAAAATCTCAATTAAATATTCAATAAAGATAAAAGCATGGCCTCACCATTAATATTAAAAAAAAAAATGATAACCAATCTTTCAAACAAACTATATATACAAAAGATAATATTTAATAGATTGATTAAACAGGTAAAAGAAGAAACAAAACTAGTAAAAGAGAAGTGCAAACAATAGAAACAGCTTATTTTTACATTTACCTTATTTTAAGATAATTGAGTTTAATAATTTGGTTTGATTTTGGACTAATCCGAGATTAATCAAATTTCACGATTTTAATCAGTTAAAGGCAACAGGTGACTATCAGGTAATCTCGTGATGTGTTGGCCCTATGAAGCCTCATGTGATTTTTCTTCTACATTATTTCGATTTTTTATTATGCAAATTGACTTTCATTTATAATTGAAAAATGTCAATCATATCAAAATTTATAAAAACTCATTTTTTAAAAATATGTAAAAATGAGCTGTTTCTATTGTCCGCACCCCATATTTGAAAATTATATATATTTATATATAATGCTTTATTTTATATAACAAATACCTCATTTGAAAGCCTTATTTATGGCTGTAAAACCTTATATGAACATATAACCAAAATATAAAAAAAACTATTGCTTACATGCGCATATTTATTACAAATAAATTTTTTTTACAAAACTCTACATATTAATTGAAGTATTACCAAATAGTTCATCATGGGAAATTGCATCCAAATCACTAATCCCTATTCTGGCATAATATCTAATCAATTCATCTTTATCAATTTCTTCAATATACTTTAAAGTTCTCCAGATCCTTTCAAGCAAATCTCTCGGGATTGTAAAGATTGATTGTGAATGTGCGGAAAGACCACGAAAAAGAGATATCAATAGGACGATCGATGCTATTTGTTTTTGTTTTGATAAATAATGAATAAGTTAATATCGTAAACAAGAATCGGAAGTTTTATGTAAGTATAATATTAAATATAAAAATTGTTAAAAAAAAGTATTATAACAAGTACCTCTCCGAATTTCAACTTCTTTTTGAATATCCAAAATATTCAAAACCCAATCAATGACATCTCTAAACCAAGTTGATAATGCTAAAGGAGACGTTTCGCATGCGCATCCGATGATACTTAATGCAGATACTTTTAACGTTTTATTTTGTTCTTTGTTTAATACATGTAACAACGGTGGTAAAAGTGCAATGACTAGAAAAAGATTATGCGGTTGAATTTAGTTAATTAGAAGGCATTTATAAATTTAACAAAAAACGGAAATTATTTACTGTATTTCCCAAGTACATCCCCACACCGCTGGATGGTTTGCAAAATGGCTTCCCCGATACGCAATCGATTATCCAAATTTTGCGAACCATCAACATAAATTGCCATTAACTTTTTCATAATTTTTTCACCATGAATATCAGTTAATGCAGATAACCCTTTCACAGCATTAAAATATATAAAGCTACAAATAAATGAATATTTATTAATTCTAGATAACAATTAGTGATGTAAATATTAAATAAATTCACCTTTCTTCATCTTGAACCATATTTACAAAAATATCCAAAACTTTGTTCAAATTATCTCTTTCGTCCATAATGATATCTTTCTCAAGAACCATTTCTTTAAGCATCACAAGACCACGTGCCTTAATTGGTAATATATCATCTTGCAATGCCTCCATAGCCTCCTGAAATTTTTTGTAACTTTCTTGCCGAAGAATTTGTTCATTACTATTACTAGTATTTGAGGTTTGTGATGCCGCTCCGCGTGCTGAAATAGTTAACTGTAAATTTCGTGCAAGTGATCGAATTGAGGATGAATGATGATTTTGTAGTGTAAGGTTATTTTGTATTAAAGTTAATAGACTGAAATCTTGAACTGGTAGAACTTTATGCACTTTTTTTTTTTAATTGAAAACAAATTCAGATATTAATATTTTTATATATTACAAATTAAACATAAAGAAAGAACTTTATAGTACCAGCCAACAATGATGTTAAAAGGGTTAAGGCTAGAGATAGAATTTCATCATCTTCATTCTCATCTTCCATTAATTCTTCTTCAGTTGTATCTTTTACAATGTTACCCAGCTCACCAAGCATACTTTTATTTTTGTTTGTAGTTTGTTTCACTCCATTACTTTTCTGATGATATCGCTCCAGTACATTATTCACAAATGCAATAATTTGACCAGGTTTTTGTAGAATAACAGACCCAAGGTTTTCAATCATTGATAAAATAAGTTGAAGCAATGTCAAAAAACTAGATATAAAATATTTTTTACTTAATGTTCGGACAAAGAAAGCAAGCAATTTGATAATATTAAGGCGCGTGAACTTACTATCTTGAATTTTGTTCATGCAATTGAAGAGACCGTAATGACGTATACTCATTAAGGATATACATAAAGAAATCTCCTGCTAATTCATTATTCGACATACGTTTCAAGAAATCAACAAATATGTTAACATCGATTGATGTTTCAATGTTCGATAAGTTAAGCGTTTCCCTAAAACAAATAAAATAGTGCACAGTAAATATTGTTTATTTTTGTTGTGACAGTTTAGCCTTGAAAGTTGAAAAGCTTCAACATACATTCTTAATCTCATGACAACACCTCCAGATGTTCCAGGAGCAAAATAAATTTCTCCAATATCACCAACATTAGGAGCTATCCTTCTTTTGGTCTTTCTAAGCAAAATTTCTTTCAGACCTTCAACACCCTCGCTGATGTTTAAAATTCCAAAGTAAGCCAATAAAATTTCCAATACAATATTCCTCAAAAAGGATTTCGAAGAGCATGTGAAAGAATAAAGATAATATAACGGAACTACCGAATCTTCTAGGAACATTTGTAATAGACCGGGTATAGGCTCACTTCCAATCAATACATGATGTATTGTTGCGATTGTAAATTGTAGAGCTTGTTCATTCATTATCAATGGATCAAGATCTATAGAAGAATTATAACCTTGGAATGATTGACTATCTTCTGGAGTTAGTCCCCACCATTTCCATAATGTACCAAATATATTAGCAATTATGAATTTTCTGGTGATGGCAGGAAATTTATCAGCCATTCTAATAATTGTAAAAGCGGCCACTTTTATAATGGACAATGTCGCATCATTGGTGTTAGATGTTTGTAAGGACGGCAACATGGAGGTTGATTGTAATATGTTCAGCAATTGTGGGCATATGATAGAAAAATAATCCTTTTTTTAAGATGAATTATTAATCTTACATGTAAACAATTATTGGCAAGTTTGCCTTTCATATGAACTTACCTCAGAAGACTTTGCCTGAGCAGGAACAGAAAGTATTAATTTTGAAATTGCTTCAAACTGTGACAATCCAACTAAAAATGACACGTAATTCAGTATAAAGGACATCTATAAGCATTTTTAGCGTAAATATAAATAAATAAACACGTGATTCAAACCTTCACTTTCTCCACCGATCATGAAATTCATAACATCTTTCACTCCATTTTGTCGTAGTAAAATTTGGGTCAAAAATCTGCCACAAACATTTTTAAGCCATTTAGGTGATGGATGAAGAGGTGACCCTAAAAGCATGGTTAAGGCTTCTAAAGATCGAAACGAATCTTCTCTAACAAAGATATTTGAACAGAATACATATATATACAATTAACATTTGAATAAAGAATGTAATAATGATGATGAAACTCACTTTTCAAATATTTTTCCAAACATATTCGCACACTCTTTTCGCATCAATATGAAGTCACCATAACCCTGTTTTTCACTCGCATTTTGATCAGGTATAACTAATTTGTTCTCACTGTGCACATTCAATTTATTATTTATTGGTAATGGCCCGTAAGCCAATTGTAATAAAGCAGAATAAAAATCCGTGAGATGTCTTGCTCGTATTGTAGACGATACGGTTGTAAACATTGTCTGTTTTAATGATGGTAAATATGTAATCTTCATCAATGTTTGCATTAGCTTAAATAAATAAATATAACGTGATTGTGGAGATAATTTTTTTTCAGCTTCGTTTGTAGGGTTATTTGAAAATTCTGGAATTAAAAAGCTACGTTTAGTTAGGAATTGTAATCTATGAAAAATTAACGGAGTTTAAAACATACCATGCTGAAAATGTCTTGAGCGGGTTCTTCGTGAAATCGGAATACCAACACCAGACATAAGGCAAGGATATATTCCCCAGCTAATTACTATCTCAAGCATCGTATGGATAAGACTCATATCTTTTATACCCAATAATTCAGGCCCATCGGCTTTCTTGTTCTCTTCAACGAAATAAAAGTTCGGTATTAATTATAGTATAACTTCCTCCTAAACATAATTAAACATATTTATTATACCTTTAATATCAATAATGTTTATTAATGTTGTTTCTAAAGCTCCCAAGATTTCTAAACATTTTTCTACGAATTTCTCTCTTACGCTTGTATTAGAGAGCACCTCTTGCATAGCTGACTCGGCATTAACAGTACTAATTTCACCAGTTTCATGTGTGCATCCATTGGCTTTTAATTGGTTTAATCTTGAACTTAGCTTTTCTTCTAGCGAGCCAGCTAAAACCACATAAGATGCGCGTTTGTATACTTAAATGGTTAATGATTTACTAAAATGATTAATTCTATTCAGGAAATACCTCGACTTTCTTCGTTCGATGTTCCTACAAGGATGTAAGCATTATTTAATAAGTTAAGCAATTTATTGTCAAGGTTATTTAAGGTATCTACTGTATTTGCCATAATTTTTTTTAAAAAAATTTCTGATTTTGGCAATCATATAAATAAAAAATAATACTGCAAGATATCACATGATCTCAATAATTACGAAGTTTGTCTGATTGGTTAACTTCTGTAGATTTACACGTGAAAATCAACCAATAAAATCAAATAAATCTTAGCTTTGCTTAATATATTGCCCCACAGCAAAAAGTAATGGACCAAAAAAATTTTTCCTATAGTTTTTTAATATTGTGTTCTAAATGATCTAATTTTTGCAAAAATAAAAAAAAAAAACAATTTTGGCCCATCACCACCTTTTGCTGTGTGGCCCACATATAAAAAAAAAACCAAAAATTTCTTTATAAACATCTAAAAAAACCATCCGGATAGTAAATAGTCAAAATTTTGCAGAATTTGACCCGTCGGGTTATGAAAACCAATTTATTAAGTTTGTCTGTCCTTATATACCTGGGAACCGAAAAAAAGAAGTCTATGAATCGACAAATACGTTGTATACGTATTAAAAATTTTTATACCATATTATAAACCTATAAAATGAGTGAAAACCTGGAAACTGACATAGTAAATCATTAAATCGGTTCCAGGTTTTCACTTTCACGCACTCAAATATATAGATGCAGAATGTAAACCAAAAGGGACCTGACATTTCAACATCTTTTCACACCTAACCTTACTTTTATGTATATTGTCAGTATATAGTATAATACACTCTACTCTCGTCATAGCGAACCCGTTAAAGTGGATCTTCCATTATAGCGAAGTAATTCTTCAAATCAATATAAAATAAATGTCATTATGCTATAATGCTATAGCAAATATTCGATATAATGGTTGGATCTTCTCAGCTCAATTAATCCGTTATATAATGAAAGTAGAGCATAATTTTTTCAGGAATGAGAATGTGGAAATATAAAAAACAAATGCAAATATTAACCAATAAAGATGTTATCAGCTTCACATCAATCTGATTTTAGCCACAGCTTGAAAATTAGGCCAAGCTAAGCTAATAGCTTGAACCATAATTCAAACTATCGCTTAAATGATGGCTTAAGTAGTATAATGGTTATTAGTAAGGATTCTACAAGTTCCAGCTCGCGCACAATTGAGACAGTGCCAATCACAGGCGTAAGCACTATAATTTCATAGTGTGCGTGTTGGCACTTGCAGAACTCTAATTATCAGCTTTTTCTCTGATACAACCAATAGCTTAAGTCATAAATAAGTCATTAAAGCCTAAAGCCAACCTTAGCCACAGTATAAATACCCCACTAAAGATAAACCTTACCTAGGGATGGGTTCGGTCACGAACCCATCCCTAACCTTACCGTAGTTCATTTAATATTATGCAGTTTTATCTAATTAATATTATATAAACGGCTTAAACTATAGCTGACTGTAACTTAAATCCATACTTAATGGCTTAATTACAGCTTAAGTTAAACATAGCTTAGCTATAATTTAGGTTATATCTTAAGCTATGGTTTATATTATGGCCAAGTAAGCCTAATAGCCAAAACAGTTATCCATAAGTAACCAGCTCAAACACGTAATAACTAAATAAATTTAAGTAATAAGCCCGAATCCTTCATTACTAATATGTTTATACTGTATGTCAAATTTAAACAGTAATAAAATTTGTTGGAATATAATGTAATAAACAGTCTGTAACTTAATATTCTTAAATGTAAGTAAAACGATACATTCTTTAAAAAGCATTGTAACACATAAATTACCCAAGCGATTAATTTGTATTGGTTAAGATTATTTCTAGAAGTTGATAGACGTAATCTCGGGCAAAATCTTGATCGAAACTTTCAAATTAGGTTTTAAAGTAGAAATGTAATAGTATTAGGCTTGTGCACTCAGCTTTGGCTCAAAATCCGGATTAATTCGCGTAGATTATCACAACTTCGCATATTTTTTTTTTTGGATTCCTATAATAACAGACACTCTGAGTAAAATATCAGCAAATCCTATTTGAAAAATCTAAAATTGCACGTCCCTGTCTCGATTGTATTTCCTTCCTTTTTCTTTTCTTACTCTTGCACCTCTTCTACATTTATCTTTGTGGCACCGCTAAAATTTTAAGCAAGCAAGTTTTAGTTTGTTAGAAAAGAGAAAACATTCACAGTAGGCCGTTTATCTTATGTCAGGTCTGATTACTTGACTGGTAATTTTCGCAAACTGTGATAACGACGCGCTTTCAGTTTATTATGTAACTGTTATGCCCGATGTAGATAGAACACGTTATCAGATATGAACCAAAATTACCAAAAGGTGAGAACTATCTTCTAACTTTAGTATATAAAAACACTAACCTATAATATTTTTCTGCTTTGGGTTTCTTGGTAAACTGCACTAACTGCATATCGAACTTCGCGTTGACCTCTTATAACGTAAAAGGAATGAAAGTACCAAGAGTTGACCGTCTAAAAATAAGATACAAGAAAAATAAAAATGCTGAGAGGTAACTATCTAGGAAGTGAAAATATCAGGAAAGAATATAAAAAGGAATCCTTTTTTTGTTTTATCGTTATTGTTTTGCGTTTTATAAAAATCCACATATAGTACAAAGTTACGTCTACAATCACATGATTCGACAGCTGCTTTTTTTATAGATAGCGCAGCAATTTTGTCAGATCTTATCGTTATATAACGATAATCCTCACAATTCCCACAACTCATCGTTATAGAAATGCCAAAAAAAAGTCGTCGAAAGAAAAAGGCACAGCAGGAGGATTTTAAAGTAAATTAAAATTTCAGTTAATATATAAACCGCAAATGCATTTTTTAATTAACAGTATATTACAGAAACCAAAGCTCAAGGTTGGAAAAAAGAAACCTCAAGCCAACAATTTCACTGATACCTCATTCAGATCCAGAGGTACTTTTTAATAGTTCGTGGTTATTTATTAGCATAATACTGAAATTAGCTTACAATGTCTCTAGCAATCTCTTTACCTGAGCAGAGTATTTCCAAAGATAAATCGGACGAAATAACCAATACTCGAAATTTATCGCTAAATGATCTTGTAACGCAGCTAAAGCATTATAGTCCTGTAACAAGAAAAGGCACGCATATTGCCTTAACTAGTGCACAACAAACCGACATACAATTTTCACTTATTGAAATCTTTAAAATTTCCAGACTCTATTCAAGGTCTCAAGGATTATTTCCGTAAACATCCTTCTATTTTATCTTGGTCCTTATCAACAATTGTGAATCCTCTTTCACGTCTACTTGTTGATGATGTAAGTCATTCTTATTGAAAAGGAATGATTTGTCACATATAATTCTATTCTTATTGCCTATAATGTTATAACAGGACAGAGGCGTTCGAAGATCATTGTTAACGTTCTTTACAGAATTCTTCCTAAACATGCAAAAGGTACAAATCTAATGTTTGACATTCTATTTAGTAAACAGAAGATGTCACTAATATAAGGCATTGTATTTATAGTCTGAGCTACGGCCGTTTCTCTCCCTTTTGATAATATACACATGCTCAGCAATGACGCATATACATGATGATATACGGACAGATTCAATTAAATTCATGGAATTATGGCTTGATATTGCACCGGACGTCGTGGTGAATGAATTTTGGCAACGGGTAAATTTCTTTGTTCTTTAAATATTCTATAGTAATGTATCACTTATAATATCGCATTATCAGATTGTGCCAAACTACATTAGATTATTAACTACTGACACTAGTATTAGTATCAGTAGTTCTGGTGAGAAATTTTAGTGAATTTTGCTTATTATATTATTATTTAAATGCCTTTGTTGCTAATGGCTCGATTTATTTTGGATCCATTTGTAATATGCATTAGCTTCTAATATTATCAGGACTTCAATTGATAAGAATCAATTTTGGCCACAAGAAGTAAGAAGATATATATTAGAATTTTTGAATTACTATATTTTTTGCCTATGGTTATATGACTTAGCCCACCAACATGTTATATAGATAAAAATTGAAATATTATCAAGTTTTCATAAACTTTTAAAATACGGATTCATCTTCGATGGAAATGAAGACACGTAAGTTAATAATCAATAATAAATTAACTTGACAGTAAAAACATAATTCGTTTCTTGAAATTATTTAATATATAAATTATAGGTATTTGTTTTTCTTGAATTTTTTATCCGCTGAACATTCAAAGCAACCAACGCAGTTGTCCAAGCAACATACTTTTATAGATTTAACAAACACTCATGAAATGGTTGGTCTAAACGTATTTATTGTTTGTACACTCGATTCTTAAGTGCTAATTACGAACTTGTTTAGGTTGGAGTTGTACCTCCCCATCCATTGACTTCAACGATCTTACCTTCTTTGTTCTCGCCTTCGGTAACATATCATTCCACGCAACCAAATATTTTCAACTGTACTACATCAGCACCTACGAAAGAACAAGGCGTAGATCGAATTGGTATTAGCACGGAAACATCGCAACATGATATGCATAAAGAAAAGAATGACTATGATTATTCGACAGCGCAAGGACGTGTGGCTGATGTAAAGGTGATATTTGTTTGTGTTTCTTTTTTAATTTGTAAATTCTAATACATTGTTTAAATTTTAATTTGTTAAGGGTCTTTTAAATTCTTTGCATCCTATACTCTTATCATTATGGTTAGACACTGCACCATCAGTATTTGGGACAATTTCGTCTTTAACTCGTGTAACACCTGCACTTCAGATAGTTTATCTTGTAATGAAAATAGTGATTATATTATGGAGAGCAATTTTACGCATCATATTCATAAAACAGGTTTTTAAATTTTATTGTTAATGGCATATACAAACTGTCAGAAATTATATGTAGTTGGGAAATCCATTTATTAGAATATTTTAATATAAATGACAAGTAGGATATTATGGATAAACAGTGGATAGAGAACAACCTAAAGCCATTGCTTAAACATTTTGTCGTATACTTTCCATTTGGTGCGGAGTCTGCTGATGTATGTGACGTAAAGGTTGGTCAGGCTGTATATATTAACATATGGCGTCTTTGCCTTGAAAATGATCTTACGAGACTATATAGATTTTATGAATAAAATTAGAATTTCTAGCCATTCAGTAATCTAATTTAAATAAACTTTTTTTTTTATTTGTAGAACTCACTAAATAAAAAAAAGGGTTATTTAAATTAGATTACTGAATGGCTGAAAATTTTAATTTTATTTATAAAACCTATATAATTTTGTAAGGTTATTAGACCCTATATTCCTCACTTCAAAGGAATTTTATTAGAGTACTTTTGTTAAAACTAATAGGTTGAACCTATTATACAAGAAATGAATATTATGTTTTGCGAATTGGTGATATTATTTTTGGCTGCAGCAAAATCTTTGAATTCATTGGAAGTCGATATGAATAAAAAAGACATATCAATCAATACAGAAACTGGATCATCTTTTAAAAAACAAAAAAAAACAACCAAACCAGAAACTTATAAACTAAATTCTTTGTGGACAGAGCAAATTGCTGAATATGTTATGCGGATTTTGGGAACTGATGTAATATTATATTTTCATTTACATAATCTATTATTTAAGATTATTTTTATTTATTTTTAATGTTTATATAAGTCAATTGAAGATAATAATAGATTGCTAAGAACCAAATTTAAGCCTGAAAATTTGAAAATATTGATACCTACATTATGGGGATTATTAAATTATTCTAATAAAGAGTTACAAGAATCTATTTTTCAGGTTTGCTTTATTATTTAATAATTATTTTTACAATATTTATTTTATTTAAAAAAAATCAATTTACAGGCAATATTGGATTATTCAAAACGATGCCATACTCAATCAACAACAAAACGAATTTGTATAGAATTTATTTCTAAAATTTTAATGGTATAAAATTTAATACATAAATGTTTATAATTTATATATAATAAATATTGCATTTTAATTTAATAATAATTTAAAAGGCCCAAAGTTTTTCAAATAATAAAGATTCTTTTTGTATGCAAAAAGAATCTTTGGTTAGATCGCTTCAAAGTTGGATATTAACGTTGCCGAAATTACTATATGAGTTAAAAACAGATAGTTTTGAAACAAGTCAGGTAGCATAAATAAGTAATATTTTATGATTCGATATAACGATGTTTTTAACTTGAGCGTGTAATGTTTAGGATATTTTGAACGTTTTATGTGGCATTGCAAAACGCGGAAATAAAAGCTTTTTGGGAGAAGAGGTATTTAAAAAATCTTGCTAACAACTGATTAGTTATTTAATTTATAAATATTAATTTTGCAAAAATAGATTTTGGAACAACTTCAAGTATTATTTGTGCCATTTTTTTACACAAATTCACAGAGTAAAGGTATTATATGAAACTTAGTTTTGTTTGATTGTAGGACTATTTAATGATAATTTCAATTTAGGACCTTTATATGGACCATTTATATTATTATCGCAAATACATCAACGTAAGACCATTGAATTTCTTTTTCATTGTCCCAAAATTATTGATGAAGTGATGTTTGCATTGAAGCAAGTACTAAAGAGAGATGAGTCTATATCTATTAAACCTTATATAATGTGTTTATTTGAAAAATTTTCAGAGTTAGCATTTTTATAAATAGCTAATACAATAGAAATTATTACAGAAACAATAATTATAAATTTTTTAAAACTTTTTTTAAAATTCGATGTTTATTATTTACAAAATTTATAAATTCGATAAAATTACAAAATTGGTACAATAATTATAATTTATAGTTGAAAATAATTAGTTTTTTTAATTATAAGTTTTTTGATTAATCTTTTAATACAAATATTTATACTTGTTTAAAATTATGAAAAACTTTAGGTCAAAAAATCTAAATAGATTTAGTAGATTTATAAATCCAAATGAATATTACAAAATTTTAGTATTATTTGACTTAATATTATTTATAAACAATTTATAATATTGATAAAACCAATGTTTGTAATTTAAATATTCAAATATGATTCTATATAACTAATATTACTACATTAACATTGTATTTTTATTTAAATTTGAAATTAAATAATGTTTTGTAAGCTAATAATACGTATATGGTATGTTCAAAATTCTATAATATCTTCAATTCTTGTATTTTATTAAGTATTTTGTTTACACTACAATTAGATCGTATCGAAGCACAAAATATTTTATCATGTTTGGATTTATTCTTTTACATGCACATATTTAATACTAAGTATTATTTCTACAAAAAATTATTTACTTGCATATATACATTATTTGTCAAACCTTATTTTTTTTAAAAAAAAAATTGACTATAACTTTTTATTTAAAATTTACATTTTAGAAAAATAAGAAAACATTACTAATTAATTGCACCAATTCTTGCAATTTTATTTGAATATAATGCTCAAAATGTACAATGAAACTAGCTAGGCCAATTATAATTCTAATATATAAAAAAATTATTTATCTTTGACTTAAAGATTGTCCCATTTGACCAATTTGTCCCATTGGCTGTAAATGAGGAGTCGCAGGACTGTTTCTAGGTTGGCCGTTATGATTATTAGGATTTTCATTAATCAAAGAGTTGTGCATTGCATTATGACCATCAAAACTAATTTGATTATGATTTGGTCCATAAGAATAAGTTTGCATTAACCCGTATTGATTACTTTCATTAGAATTAGGAATCATATAAAATGAATTGAACGAAGTAGGCCATGTTTGTTGTGGATTTGGTTGTATAGGTTGCATCGGAGGTACAATCATAGATTGAGGCCCAATTTCAGCATTTCCGGCGGGAAATGATTGATTCGTTGGTATCGGAAGTAAAGGTCGTGCAGCAATAGGTGATTGATTATTGTTATTCATTGCTGCATATCGTTGTTGAGACGAGAAAGAATTCATTGATGGAATGCCGATGTTCGATTGATCATTATTATTTGTCACCACAGATAATCGTTGATTAGAACTTAAAGATGGAATTCCGTTAGAAATGTTTCCACTATTCTCTATGGATATATGATTCTGATTCATAACTGCAGAATGAGATCTTGGAATTTCCGAACGTGATTGATTATTATTTTTCTTTAAACCAGAAGGAATTTGACTTGGAGGACGAATACCACTACGGGCTTGTATATTGCTTTGCTTAATATAACGATCCATTTGATATGATTGTGGAATTCGTAATCCCGTACGTGCTTGATCATTATTCATAAGAGAAGCTACAGACACCAAAGATCTTACAGACTTTTGGTTTAATTGATGATCATTATTTATCATATTAGCATCCTTAATTTGATTGTCAACTGGTATCAAATTTGAATTTTGAGAACCGGATGGGGAACGTGACGAAGCATGATCCGGCAAGTTGGATAATGTCCGATTCACATGTTGTTGTAAGGGACTTTTAGACTGCTGAATCGATGATTGATGTGGCGATACTTGATTTGTTTTTTCAATCAAATTTTTTTGATGAAATGATACTTGATTTGCTTGGCCAATAAAATTTATGGGCTGCTGAGACAATCCTTTATCTATTTGACAATTAAAACCTATGGATTGTTGAAAAGATTCTTGATTTACCTGACCATTTAAGCTTTTTGATAACAATAGCGCAGGATCATTTGGTTTAGTTAGACTTTTTCGAGGGGATTGACCGTTATGACTTGGACTTTGTATAATTTTAACGTTTAAAGGTTTGAATAAATCATCACAATTTACCTATAATTTTTTTTTTTTTATAAGATAAAGTTTTATTAAAAATTTTATTAAATTGGTGATCTTTATATAAAATATTAAATAAGCTTACTTTTACAGGTGCATGATTATAAGCGGAATTTATTTTATAGTGAGCCTTTGAAGTTTTAACTAAAATTCCTTTTGAAAGCATTTCGGACAGATACTTTTTAGCAGTATGTTGAAAATTTGGAGGCACAGAATAATGGCTATAATAATAATAAAAAATTGGCGAGTCACGTGATTAGACGGATAAAGTTTACTATAATTGATTGATATTGTTATTTAACATTATTATCAACATAATTTTTTATTATTTACCCTTTTATCCAATTGTAAATTGTTTGAGCGGTATTGCCATTTGGTTGAACAATTGCAGAGATGGCTTTTATTATCATATTTGAATAACTGAGAAATTCATCAGCATTCATGTTATTAGGTGGACCATCAATAGAAACTGGAGACATTATTTCAGGAGTTTCTTTTAATTGAGAAGACCGATCAGTATCATTAAAATGGATCGGTATCGACAATTCTGTAATATCCATCTCAGTTGAAGGAGTTGCCAATTCCGGTTTTGATTGAAATTCATCTTGCTTTGAATCATTCATGTGAAAGTATTTCTGTAAAACATTCGCCGGATATAAGGGGAGACCTGGTTGCATATGTTCAGCCAAAAGTATGAGATCTACTAAAACGGATTGTGGCAAAGAGGATAAATATTCCACTTTCTATAAATGGCCATAAATAGATACATAGGTACATATGTGAAAATAAATAAAAGATCAGAAATAGAAATAATAACAATAATAATAATAAAATAATAAATAATAATAATACTTGTTCTCTGGTCAACAATGCAGAAATAGGTAAATCCATTTGATCTTTGGTAAGACTTGAAGGTTGAATATCCAATTCGGTGGTTGAAATATCAGTATTGGGCGTGATGATTTGTTGTTCACTAGTTAATATTTTTGCTGAAGTATCGATCATCTCTGGATTATTCATTTTTTGACGTTTTTTTGTACGCGAATTTGTACAACCCATACAAATCCATTCCTTATCGGAATCAGCAAAATCATCATCGATCGTCGGAATATGACATAATTGATGATAAGGAGTATCACATCGATCACACAAAATGATCCAATTTCCTTTCTTGGACAAACCTTCGTGACAAATTTCACACACGATACTGTCAAGTTCGGGATCTATCGTGTCGAGCGCCGAATTAGAAGAATCACAAGAACCTAAATTTTGTTGAGAATCCTGAAAATTATGGGAAGAATCAAGCGATTCACCGCTATTATCAGAACCCATTAATACGTCATAAGACTTAGATGGGACCTTTGCGGATTTCGGATTACGTTTTTCTGTAATGAATGATAGGAGTTTTAGGAGTTGACAATAAATAGCATAAAACATAAACATATGAAACAACATACCCAATGATCTTTTGGAAGAGGTTTTTTTTGAATCAGATGAGGCTTTATTAGGATCAGCTGATGGATCTTTTGCATCGGTAAGTTTTTTTTTGGGTTCGATATATGACGACGGGTTGAAAAAAATAGGTTTATGAATTTTACGGCCGGATTTAGTTATAGAAGCGGAGAATTCGATGTTTTCTGAGATGATTATTATGAGAGCACGTGAGAGATCAAGAAAATGAAAGGAAAGAAGAGAAATAGAGAGGAAAATATATTGAATGATCATAATAATAATAATAATACCTCCTTTCAAACTATCATTCAAACTATCATTCAAATTATCATTCAAATTATCATCAGCCGAATCATTACCATCTTCGGAATATAAATTATTTTCAACAGGTTGTACGGAATCGATATCGGATTTGGGCTTTCTTCGTGTCGTCGATTTTTTCGAAACTTTCTTTCTTCCTTTCTCGGACTGTTGAGATTTAGTTATCTCATTTTCTAACGTTGAAACATCATTTCTATCTATTAAAACAGACTGAACTGGTATCTCATTGACCTGGACAGATTCACTTTGTTCTAACTTTTCAATTTCTTCAAGAATCGATTTCATTTCATTATCTCTTGGTGGGAAGTGAGTATCATCGTCTATCGTAACTTCATCTACTTGTTCATCGTTAGTATGAGTAAGATGGAGTTGATCAGGAGTAACAGTTTTTTCGACATCTTGTTGATCAGTGCCACTGCTCAATTCTTGTTGTGTATTATTATCTTGAATAGCTTGGATCTGATTCGATTGATTGAATTCTTCTTCAAGCTCAAAATCACCATCCTCTTCACCCTGATTTAATGAAAATATTGTTGAATCAATTTTATAAAAATGTATAGATCATTTATCGATTGATCAGATTGCTTACCCACTCAGTAAAATTGATTTTATTATATGCGTCTCGATGGATAAAATTATTTTGTTCTGAATTTATAAACGATACATATCGTTAGATTTTGAAGTAACACGTGTAATTATAAAATTCACCACTGGCTCAAAATTTGTACCGGAATATGGATCCGGAAGTTTCATAACCATTCCTTGATCTTCATAATTCATCATGTCAAAAAAAAAATCTTTAAAGTGATGTATTCAAAAATGTTTTTTTTTTAAAAAAAAAAAGAAACAATAAAACTTTTTATATAGATCAAAACACTTTAATCTAATAAAAAAAAGAAAAAAATGATAACGCGAAAAAAAATTTCAAAAAAATAAACAGGAAATCATTTACAAGAACAGGAAAAACAAAATGGATAAAGGGCTTTGTGGGAAAAAAAAATCAAATGTTGACAATGAGCTGTTCTAAAAAAAGGAAGTCGTTTTAACTCATGATACATATGTTTTCTTTCTTTTTTTAGGTTTCACCGATCTTTTTGGGTTTTCCGCAGTATTACGTCATTACTATTGCACAAAAGTTATATATAAGGCATACAATACGTTATAATAATTATCATTGCCATAACAGGTTAGCAGATTAATAATTCTAAAAATAGACTTTTAAATATAATATATAAAAGCTTATCGTATGTTCTTATGAATCTTTTATGAATAATGACATTTTTTTAAATGATTTCAAACTGATTTATTGTTATCTTTTAGCTATACTTTTAGCTATACTTTTAGCTATATTTTTAGCTATACTTTTAATTATACTTTTAATAATGCTTTTAACAATACTTTTGGTTTTTACTTTTGGTTATACTTTTTCGTTTAGTCTGTGGTTTTAGTGACCTGATATAATAACAATATTGTATTATTTGTCTTTGGATCCAATCGAAATACTTTGGCTTTAGAATATCACGTGTTGTATCGTGCCATATTGATTATAATCACGTCTTGATAGCAATAATTAATCATATATGCATCACCTACGCCAATCTAAAAGCTAATGCGAATATAACACATCAAACCTTATCAGCACAAAGGGTGATTGTTCTCTTTTTAAATAAATACACGTATTTTGATTTTTTTAATCTGTAGATTTCAAGTGATAAGGAAAAATATTCGGCATGCACCATAAATTTAAAATACTTTATTTGTTATTGTCTAGATTATTTTGGATTGTTTTAAGATTAGTACAAGTAATATATATTTGTTTTTTATTGATTTTGTATCGAAGAAACAAAAATTTTCGAGAATATGCGTAAAATTTTAACCATGGGAATCTGGAACAAACGAATATGCTTGTGTGACATATTTAAACAATGTTGCATTATGCATAATAGCTCCTATCAGTTTATGAATCTCCGATCAAATAAAATCGTAATTACATTTTTCATGATACCTGATTTTTGTACTAATACTACACATACTATAATATGTAATAACTAATTAATACTACTATGCAACTATAATATGATATAATGATAATCCTAACAAAAAATTCCCTATTATTCAATATAATAATTACGTGTTTTTTAAGCATCAAGTTCCAATTGTTCTAAAACTTTATCAATTCTTTCAAGAATTCGATTATACTCAACTTCCCATGTAAAACTCTCTTCACTAACCCGTCCATTTTTGTCTAGATTATCTTCAAGTACTCCATATTTTTTCGATAACCTACAATATATATCGTGAAAAAAAAAACACAAATAAATATACAATAAATCAACGTATTTGTTGTATTACTGTGTAATACTTAATTACGATATGATACATGCCAAAACCGAATATCATCAATGAATGGCAAAGAATCCGTTTCTTCTCGTTTAAAAATACTGTAATAATTGTAATAATAATATTTAAGTATAGTTACGTCCCGATAAATAAATTAATTGATGTCACTAACCTGTGTGCTGATTCTTGGATCAATTCTAAAAATCGGGGATCTTCCAAAACTTCTTCAATGTGTTCTGCAAACCATCGAGAACACCATTGTTCTAATCTAAAAACATTTAAATCAATCGCGGCGCTCATCAGCGTATAAATATCTTCAAGTGGTTCTGACTGATTAGTCAACACTATCGATGCAAGTGATTTCAACTTATCAAGTAAAAATTTATCTGCTTCAATAAGGACTTTATATGAAAGGTTAGGTGGAATATCACATTTATCTGTATAAATAAATTCCAAAATCAATGCAAATATTTCCGGCGTACAATAATCTGAAATTATTATTTTCGGTATATGACGATTATCATAATAAATTGTGTCCATCTGTTGGCTTTCGGCAAATGGTCCGGTTATAATGACATTGAAATATTCTGATCGTTTGGTAAGGAAGGCCTTATGACACGGAAAAATGTGTTTATCTATTTGAATACAAATATCCGCTTGTGCAAATCTTTGTACTTCTTCATTATTTGATACTTCAACGTTTGATATTTCATCATCTTTTATGCTCTCTCCACTCCTTAATACAATATTTTTAAAAAATTTTTCAAAATCTTGTCGAAGTTCTTGAGACTCTAACTTATCAAGCACTTGAATTTCTTTTTTCGAAATATTGTTATCTACTTTATAGCGTTCTGCTAAGCTATCTAATTCAAAACGT
Organism: Cetraspora pellucida; assembly: GCA_910591915.1. Lineage (NCBI taxonomy): Eukaryota > Fungi > Glomeromycota > Glomeromycetes > Diversisporales > Gigasporaceae > Cetraspora > Cetraspora pellucida. Next base: position 18,494 of record CAJVQA010002079.1, read on the forward strand.
TGGCACAATGTTATCATTTTACATTCTAATTCTTTGGCGATTGTGACTATTTCACCTGTATATAAATATCTCAAAATTCCACGGAAACATGTTGAATGCCATTGTGGTTCCGTAATTTCTATAACATCATAATCACGCCAGGTTGTTTTTAATTTATTGGCAAAGTACTTTGATCGCGCATAAAGAATGCATCTATGCGCGTAAATTTCTTCAAAAAACGGTAATTTGAATACCACATCGCTAAATGTGTCAAGTGGTCGATCGTAGAGTAAAGTCAAGAATTTGAAGTATGGCTAAAAAGAAATGTATTAAATTAGTTAATAATATTATTAATAAAATTTTTAATAATGATCTATGATCTCTTTAAAAAAAACTAACCTGGCTCTCATCTACTGCTTTACTAAATTTGTAATCTTGCAAAAGTTCCCTTATCTCGGTAGTAAGTGCTCCATATATACAACTAACCAAATTAAATAAAAAATAAATGAATTATATCGAACTTGAAATCGAATTTGAATTATATCGAACTTGAAATCAAATTTGAATTATATCGAACTTGAAATCGAATTTGAATTATATCAAACTTGAAGTCGAATTTGAATCATATCAAACTTGAAGTCGAATTTGAATTATATCAAACTTGAAGTTGAATTTGAAGTCGAATTTGAATAAATTTACAAATAATGAAACGAACCGTTCTCCTTCAAAGGTATCTCGTTCACAACGGGCGCCATTCTCTAGTAAAAATGACACCACTTGTTCACAAAGTACATGTCAATTTGAATTGTTCGTAATTCATGAAAAATATACACCACTTAGTATGGCATTCTCACGAATCTAACCTTTGTAATGTCCACTTAAAAATTTCAATTTATTAATTTAGTTTAAATGCGTTTTTATGACTAAAGTTAATATCAGATACTTATTAATAATCCCTCACCATAAACAAGCTAGATATAAAGGCGAACATTGCCAGAAATCGGTTTTATTGATAGGTGCTGAATAATTTCGAACTAAGCTGTAAATAAGGTGTTCAAAAAATCTTAATAATATCGAACGTAAAAAGTTAATTTCGGATAAAGCTACTTTACCTTTCTACCCTCTCAAGATCACCAGAACGACAGGCATTCAATAAGTCTTGAAATGTTTTATCCGTACCATAATCATCACTTTGACTATAATCATTTCGAAGAATGACACTAACTGGCTTAAAAGAATTCATTATTAACTGCACTTAATCTATTAGCACTAATTATTAATCCTTAACGTTAAATTACCGTATTACTTAATTCGGTGACGATCATCAACCAATTATCGCGGTTGCAAATTGATGTGACTTTTGATCAAATTTGTAGATCACTTCCCCGTAAAAAAGTTGCAGTCACGTGAGGACCGAAAATTCTTTAAAGTTCATTTAGGTTAGGGTTAGGGTCTATGCTAATGTTAGTGTTAGAGAAAATTTAATAGTAAGATCGGTCAAGGAACTTTTTGTTAGAGCACTATAGGTGGTTTCTTATGCTACGTTTTGAGAAATAACCGATTTTTGACAAAGTGAACGTTTGTTTTGAATTTTCTTGATTGTGTAACGTTTCACCCGATCTTGAAATCTGATTTGTTTACGCCACAAAAAATTCACGTGACTGCAGCTTTTTTCAGGCGATACTGGAGTAGTTCAATTGTATGTAATTGTATAATTTTTTTTTGATGTTAAGGTAACCTCTTTGGGTCTTTTAATTTATATTAATGCCTTTTTTGGTAATGTGATTCTATAAACCACTGCACGTTCCAAATCTGTGACAGTTAAGCCACTGATGTCAATTTCCTGTCTGATCCTTACTTCAGCATCAATACAAACAGAAATGCTAAATGCAATTAAAGTATATTTATTTATAATACTAAATGTTTATATTGATATTTCAATTAAATTATACTAAATAAAAAAAAATGAAAGCTAAAGCAAAATAGAATTTGCAAATTATATATAAAAAAATTAACAATTCTTCAATTTAACTGATTCTTTAATTTAATCATTATTTAATACATTTTTGCTTAAATTATACTTTTTCTTATTCATTTTTCTCTTCTTATGAATGAGCATAGCTTAAGGATCTAAATTCTTTTTATTTTTGTATTATTTAATTAATTCGATCTGAACTTATATACATACAGCATCTTTAATTTGAATTATCAGATTTAGATCTAGGTTTAGATTATAAAAAAAAAAGATAATCAAGAAACAGATTTTGATTTTGTTGCATTATAGTGATTTTTAAATTTATTCAATGCAGTTTATAACTTTTGACTAGCATTTAGATAATCTGATTTTATAGTTCTAAAAATAATAAAAATTCGGAAATATCAATTTTTATGATTTTATTTATTTTATTTGGATTTCTGAAGTTAATATAAGAAATATTAGTACTTGAAAATTTTTATAATTAATAAAATAAATTAAAAACTTTTGCATAATAATTAAACAGTCATTTAATATGTTATTACTTAAATTCTTGCTTAAAATTTTTATTTTAGTACATATATATTTATTTGTAGATTATGCATATAATGATACATTGAATAATTTGTTTTTAAAAACATAATTTTAAAAAAAAATATACATCATATTTCAAACTAAAAAATTTTATATTTATTTTTAACTAATGTTTGCAACTATATATATTGAATATTATGTAAACATAAACTATCTAATCATCTGAGCTTAATGATAAAATAAAATTAGTCATTGAACATAAAATTTTATTAAAACAGCTTTTTGGTATTTACAAAAAATATTAGACATTTTAATAGTCAGAAGCAGATTCTAATTTTACTATTAACAACATAAGCATTATTTTTCTTAGTATTTAATACTAAATATTTATTTTTATTTTTATTTTTTTTTTTACTTATGCTAAGGTTGTAGTTATTGGCAGTTATTGTTTTTATTGTATTTTAATTATGATTATATAACTTGTACAAGGTAAGTATACATCTAGCTACATGTACAATTTTTGATTGTCTATTTTAAGTAGTCTGTCTATACAATATGTTCTATACTAGCTGTCATATCTGCAATCTACTAGAAGATTACTTATTTAAACATTTTAATTCTTATACTTATATCAACAAATAGTGCACAAGTTTTTGTACATTTAAGTGCTGTTTAACTTAATTATGACCTCTCTGTCTATATATCTATTAAGCTGTTACATATTTCAAAATATGTTATATGATTGTAGGATTCCAGAAGACCCTTTGCTAATTAACTTAGACCCTAGTATCAACTTTATAGCATATCTCTAGTACTTATAATATACCCTTGCTTCTGATCTCAGACTTCTAATTCAAATAGTTTGGTAGAACTAAGATCTGTCTCTAATACCTCAGGGTCTGTCTTCCAAGGTTCTTTTTCTCTGGTTTGAGACTTCTGGTGATCTGGTTGGTAGTACTCTCATTTGAGGTTCTTGTCTACCTAATTCTTTTCATATTGGTATCTGTTTTCTAGATTTAGCCTTTACAGTAGTACTGTCAAAAATCTGTGCTATCTCCCTACTTAGGTCTTTCCAAGTAGGCTCCAGTTTTCCAGTTCACAGATTTATACAATCATAAGAACTTATCTTAAGTTTGCACTGCTTAATGCCAGTTTGTATTCCTCTGTATAACTTCAATATTGTACAGATGCTCTATAACCTGCCAGTCATCTAATGTGACCATATTCAGTATTTGAAATTAATATTCTCAGAGGTCTTATAAGAACACAAATTTGTGAGTGAGAACAGCTAAAAGCTGATTTTTTATATTAGAGAACAATTAAAAATTAACTTCAAAAATACTAAATAGAATATGAAAACACTAATTTAGTCTCAGATTTTGAACACTGACCATGTTACAGATACTGATTTCAACTGATTAATAAAGTACCATTATCATAATACTGCTTAACTCTTGTAATACTAATATAACATATATAGTTTTTCAAATTTTCACTATTAGTAGGTTTTGCCTCCCAATCTACTACTTAGAAGGTTGACAACTTATTTACTTCACTAAGTTGCTATACTCCAAATATTTATTCTTTATATTAGTTTTTTGGATTATATTTTTATTTATAGTTTCTTAGCCAAAATATAAAAATTACTTTGCAATATATAAGACTCTTAAGTACTTATACACAATTCTAAGTAATTATTTTTCATAAAACCTCTTCATGTTTGAGATTATAAATTAGAATACTTATACAAAATATATATCTGTATTTTCATAAATATAATATCTTTTATTATACTGAAACTTCTTTTAATATAATTATTTGTATTATTACTATATATGAGCAAGCTCAAACAGAATAATAAGGCTTAAAATTGCTGTTATTCTTATAAGAACCTAAGATAATTTAGTAATTGTAGATAATTAAAAAAATTTTGTTAAAATTTATAATAATATATATATATTTCTGAACTCAAAAGTGTGTATCCCTTAGATTGTAAGCTAAAACAGACAAATTTGTCTGCATTTTTGCATTTTTTTTAGCTCTGATCTACTTTTTTAAATTGTTAAAATATATAAATAAAATTT
>CAJVQA010002080.1:0-23063 GCA_910591915.1 Cetraspora pellucida
AATCCAGAAGGTATAAAAACTAGCCTCCAATTTTTCTTGTCTTTTTTTTGACTAACATTTGTTAATTCAGATTAATAATTATATATATTATAATCAAAATTCACTTGTTCTTTTTTTTATAAAAATACATAAATGCTATAATATAGTCTGTTGAGACAGTTTTTATAAAATTAAATTTTGAAAACTAAAATTTAATAAATTATGACTTAAAATTAATTTAAATTTAGTTAAAAATTTAGGTCAATTTTAAGTTATAATATATATAAAAAAAAATTTATATATTAGTTTTTTAGTAATTTTTATATATGTGTTTATTAAAGTGCATGCTTTGGAATCTATTTCAATATATAGACCTAGTGTTATATTTTGATTTGAAATATTGCTTTAATATGTTAGCCAACTTAGTCTAATTAGTACCAAATTACTTAACAAGAAGATCATATAGTGTAGAGATCATAGTTTCAAACAAGTGGTTACTTTGTTTATATTTTATTAATATTAAGACCAAATTCTTTATCTTTTTCTTTAAGAATTTCAAAAAGTTTATACTACAGTACCGGATAGTAAAAGACATCCAATGTTTATTAATAAAAACTTTAAAGTATTATAACTTTTTTAAAACAGATTAAATCAAAAAAACCTCTAACAAATTGATAGATTTTTAGATAAACTACATTTCTGTTAGAGGATTTTTTTTATTCTTTGTTTTTTTTTTTTTTTTTTTTTTATCCCTGATGTTAATACCTAGGGGTGCATGTGGTGCTCTTTTATTAAAATCAAATTATTAAGAACATTGTATATATTTATATATTTTTCATTTTTTGAAAACAGTTTTTTATATTGTAATACAAAGTATATATGTTTTTGAAAAGTGTTTAATTACTATTAAAAATAGAATTCTGCTTGAGAGGTTGCTATCCTTCTATTTGAAAAAGATATAAGTACACCATATTTCATAAATTATGTTTGTGTGCAGCCAAAGAGTAGCTTGTTTGCTTTCATTATTTGTAATGTTTGTTGCTATAAAGATTTCTTTTATAGAGGTTAGAAGAGTCTTAGTTTAGTTAGTTTTTAAAAGACCATAGGCATGTTTTCAGATTTCTTTGCTAACTTTGCATTTGAGTGCAAAATGCTTAACAGTTTGTAGCTCATTGTTATTCTAGAAGCAGTTTTTTGTAATAAAAAGGCTTATATGTTGTAGCTGGTATTCTAGTAATAAGGTTTTATAAAAAAGGTATTATAAAATGTTCTTTTTCTTGTTAGTTGTTTTTTTAACCAGCATCCAGTTAGGTTGTTGGCTAGAATTAGGTTGTTCAAATGTTAGTCTTTTTTTTAGAATTTTAATAATTTTTTTGACTAAAAGTTCTTCTTTGTTAAGTTTTTCTATTTCAATATCTTTGAGTTTCCAAGACCAGATTGTTGTTGCAAAGATATAGTTTTATTCTTTTGGCCAAACCTTTGATCTGATAATATCTGTCTTTAATGTCTGATTTATTAATATATTTCTTTTTTTAAGTAGAATTTCTGTAATTTTTTCTCTTTCATATTTGGTCTATATAAAGTTACTAGTAAGAAGTTTTTTTATACTGAGATTAGTTTAGCATTTAGTATATCTCCTACTATTGAGGCTTGAAGGCCATTTTGTTTAAATGATTGTTGAAATATAAAGTATTTAGGCAGCATTCTGAAATTGTTTTTAATCCTAAGTGTTATAAGTCTGTTGATTTCTGCAATCTGTTTTTTACTTGATAGAGTCAGGTATGCTGCATACCATATTCATAAAAGTATAAGTGCTTTGGCTAAAAAGATTTTTTCTCTAAAAGAAAGATTTTGGTTAGATGATTTTTTTAGTGTCTTTTTTATTCTTGTAATTGTTGTTGTCTATAAGTCTTTTTTAGGAATGCCTTTTGTATTTACTTTATATTCAAGAATTATTAATATTTCCTGTTCTATAGTTTTAGTAAATTGGAATTCATCTTTAAGTTTGATCCTGCAGGCTGTGTTTGTAAGGAGCACTAATTTGATTTTGTTTTTGTTAATTTTTGCATTAAAGGCAGCTTTATAGGTTTCAAAAAGTTGCATAATGTTTATTCAGTCTAATTGTCCGGAGCGTAGCGAAGGACGCTTAATTTCTATGCAAAGTGATACAAAAGTTACGTTTTTGATGCACCAAAAGTATCATTATTGATGCATCAATAATAAAAATATCAAAAACGTAACTTTGAATTTTCCGTCTGTCTCCACTTGCATATTCGTATAACACAACAAATCTCATGTGATTTCGCTCCGGACTTATAACGGTTTCCGTTTTCTAGTGATAATCTTATTTCTATTGTTAAGTTATCTGCATAAGCTAACAGTTTAAAAAACTGGTTTTTTAAAGGAATTTCTTAAATGTTTCTTTCTAGTTGTATAAGTAGTGGTTTGAATGCAAGTACATATAGTAAGGAAAAAAGTGGATCCTCTTGTTATACTTCTCTTTTTACTCTAAAAGGTTCAGATAGAGCATTGATTTGAAAAGAGATTGGCTACCAAGTTGGTCATTTTTTTGTTAAAGTTCATTTTTCTTAGAACCAGATTCAAAAAGTTATAGTTCACTCTATCGAATGCCTTTTGCTAATCTACTAAAAGCATCCAGTGCTGTTTAGAACTGTCAGATTGGTTTCTTAATATAGTAATTATATCCAAGGCTGTGTCTGTTATTAATCTTCCAGAAACAAATTTTTGTTGATAATTAGAGATAATTTTCTTGCAAATTACATTAAGTCTGTTTGCTATAATTTTTATAAAAATTTTAGCATCACAATTTACTAATGAGATTGGGTGCCAGTTGTTTAAGTCTTTTAAGTTTTCTGACTTTTTGAAAATTAGTATAATTATATTAGTACTTGATTGAATATCTTTTCAAGAACAGATGCTATTTCTAATGATATAAGTTTGTAGAATTTGTAAGTTAGCCTATTAGTAGCAAATGATTTGTTATTAGGAAAGCCTTGTATTGTTTGAATTATTTCTTCTTGTAAAATTCTTTTGACTAAATTGGCATTTTGGTTCTGTGGTACTTGAAGAAGACTTTCAGTAATCTTTTCTGTTGTCTTAAAATTTATGTTTTCTTCATTGTAAATTTTTATGTATTGGTTTTTAATATATATATATGTATCTTCATTTTCTGAGCTTAAAGTTTTAGATATTTCAGTTTTAGACTAAGCACTTTGTGACTTTCTTGCTTTGTATTTTAAGAAGTATTTTGTTAACTTTTCTTCATTTTCAATTCATTTTGTCTTTGACTGAATTAACTATAACTTAGCCATCTTAGTTAGTTTCTTTTATATTTGGAGGTTAAGTTCTTCTATGTTTTTATTAAGGTATTCTTTTGAGGAGTCTGCTGCAAGCTTCTTACTTAGCTTTGTAATATCTTTGTTTAGCCTTGCCATTTTGTTTTTAGAGACTTTGGGTTTTCGAAAGGCTTTGATGATTGATTGTATATAAATTTTACATAAATCCCAGTTTTTTGCTAAACCAGTATTCTGAATTTCTTCAAATACCTCTTTTTTAGTAATTCATTTTTAAAAGATTCTTTGTTGAACTTCTAAACTAAAAAATTCTAGTACGTATCTTACTAGGAGGTGATCTAAATTACTAAAGTGTATACTAATTTCTAATATAAGGTATTTATGATTCTCATCTATAAAAATGTAGTTCAAACATATAGCTATTAAACAGTTATTTTGTGTTTTCTAAAATAAGTTAAAAAGGACTTGGTGCTTGACATCTCTACTGTGTTAATAAATTCTTTTGTTAAATTGGAAAGCTGGGTTCTAGTCAAATCATGTTGGACTGTTGCTTGACTTATTCTGTTGTTTTTGAGATTAAGATTAACATTAAAGTCTCTTGCTATAATGTTTATATTATTTTCTTTGATTTGAGGTTTTCAATCATTAAAGAAGATTATTCTGTTGCTAATGTTTGGTGGTATATAAACATTTGTTATCTTGAAGAAGTATTTTTTAAATACAAAGTCTGTTGTTATTATTTTTCCTTCATGGCTTATCTGAGTGTTTTTGAATTTAATGTCTTTGCTTCCTACTAGAATTGCTGTTTTTTTAGTTCAGATTAAATTGTAAATTTATTGTTGTTTGAAGAATTCTTATGTTTTTTCATTATTAAGGTTAGTTTTCTGAAGCATTATTATGTTTAATTTGTATAATTTTAAAAGAGTTAGTGAATTTTGTTGTTTTCCTGTCATTAAGTTCTTTTATATTTAGTGTTGCTATTTTTAGTTTGGCTTTTTGAGTTATAAATTATATGAGGTTGTTGGATCCCTTGAATTAGGATTAGCTTGCTTCTTCATAAATTTTTTTGTAAGGAGATGATCTTGTTTTATCTTTTTTAAATGTTCTGTTTTCTTTTTTGGTTTTTCTGTTAATGACTGTGATAAAGCCATCTGTTTCTTCATTTTTGTTAAAAGGAAAAGCTGCTTTGAAGATGTGACTTGCAGATGGATGTGGTGTTCTATAGCTATAAATGGCAAGTTTATCTTTTGGTAGCATTTCTGTATCTGGTAAGAAATCTTCTTGGGTTATCACTTATATTTGTTTATTTGAGCTATTATTTGTTGTAGCTAATTCTGCTAGAACTGGAAGCTGAAGGTTTTGCTGATGACTAGGATCAGTTTCTTCTAAGACCATATATACATCATTTTTTGTATTATTTTGTTCTTGCTGCTTAGGGTTCACTGATAATAGGAGTTATTTATTGCTTTGTTCAGTACTTTCTAGAGTCTCATTTAACTTCTGAAAGTCATTTGAGAGTTTTTTGTTATATTTGTTCTTTTTGTATTATTGGTAGCTAATTTGTAGATTTACTAAGTTCTGAAATTGTTGACATCCTTTTTTAACATAGTCTTCTTTTTCACAAAAGTAGCATATCTTAAATGCTGATTTCCATTTTGTTGTAATTTTATTGTTCTACATATGTGTGAAATGAGGTATTTTGTTTTCTAGATTAGAGTCATCAGAGTTCTTAAAAATTATAATCTATTGGTCTATAAGGTAAGGTGTTCCTTCAATCAGTAGAGGCTTAATTGATTTAATTCTGCCAACAAACTCAAAGGTTTCTTTTATAGCATCTGATATTGCTTTTTTGTTACCCAGTAGAACATTTCTAATCTTGATTAGAAGAAATAATTTTTTTGAATCTGTAGGAATAAAGCCAAAGTAGGTTCTGCCAAAAATATTAATATCTTTGATAGTATAATGTTTTAATTTGTCTTTGTTTTCAAATACAATTTTCAAGTATGTGCATGTTTCTTTCGTAAAGTATTGTTTTGCTGCTATGATGTCCTCTTTGAGGTTTTTAAATAATAAGACTATAATTTTATTGAAAGAGCTGTGCATGTCTTGAATATCTATTATTAGAGTATTTTTATTTTTTTGATCTGATTTGGCTTCTGGGCATGAAAAAGGATTAGGTAGACTGTCCTTTTCTTAACTTTTAAAAGAAACTAGACCACTGTTTAGTTAATGTTTCTTTTGGGCCTTTTTGTCTGTTACTGTTTTTTTGTAAGTTAGTATAAGAATTAGTTTTATATGCTTCATTTAACAAACTGTTATTTTGCAAGTTTTTTGTTATGTTTAGCTTCTGTCCTGTTGTATTTTCAATTTTTTCTAAGTTGTCTAATATTACCTGTTTCTCAGATATGTTGTTTGTTGTTATGTTTATAATATCTTTAAACATATTATTCTTGTTTACTTTTTGGTCTTAAATAGCTTTTGTTTTTTTTTTATTTTTAGTTCAACTTGTTTGTTTTAGCTTGTTGGATTCTCACTAGGAATTTCTTTTAGTACTTGCTTTTTTTTTTGTTTATATTTAGTAGCCTCTTCTATGTTAATTATCAAGCTTAAAGAGCTTGATGCATTTTCTTTATTTTTCTTTACTTTTTTTCTGCTATTTGTTGATACTATTTTTTTTGTTGTTTTTATACTTTATGTATATTGTGATTCTGTAAAAGACTTTTTTCTTAGAACAAGGGCAAGGGCCTTTGTTTTAGTAAATACTTTAGCTGGTTTTGTCTTTTTGTTTACTTTTATTTTTAACAAAAGTATTACTCTACTCCAAAACTCATGTGTTCAGAAAAGAGTATATGCAGATCTTTTTCATAAGAAAAATTAAAAACTGAATAATTTTAGATTTCATTTTTTTGATACTTTTTTTTTGATACTTTTTTTTTTTTTTAATATGTTTTAATTAAGAATTACTCTAGTGATATATCTAATCTATACAGCTTTTAACAAAAGCTTTTAGAAAAGGGTTTTTTTTTCTTATTTATAATAAAAAAATAAATACAGGCTTTTCTTTTGCTTCATTAAATAATTGTTTAATGTATCAACCTTGAACATTAAACTTATCATAAAATGAAATTTTACTCATTAGTTATAATAATTTACAAATAAAAGAAATAATTTAGAATTATATTATTGATTGAAGAATTGCTCAAAATCCAAAGATATGTACTCAAAAAACTGCTTACTTCTTATTAAAAATGATATAAAATAGAATTTATTTCTTTATATAGAGTGTACTGCCAATGTCTTTCCAATCTCAAACTATATTGCATATCATTTTCATGTGTTATTGATAAAGTACATGCAATTAAAATTGCTTTATAGATTAATAAAAGAGCTATACTTAATTAGTAGTAAATAGTTGTTATAAATTTTGATTACTTTTTGTGAATAGTTTTGCCAAAGCTTTATTTTGAAATTTATACATCCAATCTGCTGTATTTAGTTATTGAAACAGAAAGACTCATTAATGTTACATGACTAATTATTTACCTAGTATGCAATATATAAAAAAATTATTTAAAAAAAAACTTTTTCCTGTTCTTTATTTTTTTTATAAATGAAAAACAACTAATATACAAAATAATCAAAACTTACATAATGCATTTACACAAAAAAAAATAACAAGGGCTAAAACTCTTGTACCCAGAAAATGAAAGTAAGCTTGCTTAACTATGTCAAGTATTCCAGTTAGTAATCAATATAGAAAGGTCAAAAAAGCAAGAACTTTGAATGCAGAATCTGTCATATTCGGCAATATAAAAGCAAACAACAAAGAAAACATAAAAGTTTTAAAGATTTCTTACAACAGTACTAAGAGTGTTAACAACAAAACAGAACATAAAAATCTCAACAGTAAACAAATAGTTAAAGACAAAATACAAATTATAATATCAAAAAAAAGACAAAAATAGTGCAAGAAGAAATTATTCTGTTTACTTCATTCAACAAAATACATCAAAATATGACAAAACAGACAAAACACATAGCTACAGTCACATAACAGAACATCAATCAAAACAAATAAAGCATGTAGCTAATATAAATCATAAGATGAAACATGCTACTGATTATGAGACAGAGCATACTAGTGACCAATCAACCTTAAAAGCTCTGTCTGCAAAATCTTGACAGTAATCAGATCTTTTTACAAAACTTAAAAGAGAAAAGGTAACTTATTCAACTTATTTATCTAGAAAAAGGCTAAATACCAAAAATAAGAATGCTCTAATTTTCAAAATTCATAGCTTAGAAAATATTCCTACTACAGACATAGTAGAGACAATACAAAATAAAATAGATAAAGACCTAATTGCTATTAAACTAATAATTATTAAGAACAAAAAAACTCATCTAGAAGTAGTTTTCTCAAATGAAAAACAACAACAGTACTATGCAACTGAGGGCCTGACAATCTTTAAACAGAATATTTCCAATTAATATCAAATGTAATTTTTTGTCAGTTAGGCTTTATAACACCCTAATAGGTAAGAAAAACTTTATTTTAGAATGCATTAAGGAGGCCTTCCAAGATATAAGTACTATCTCTTTCATTAAGCTACTAGTCTATAAGAATATCTTAGTTCTCTTAGACCAATGGATAGTAATCTTAGAAACAACAGATGATCCAGACCTTATAAATAGAATTTCAAGATTTACACATGTCTGGGATTACAAAGTAACAACAGACTAAAAAGAAGCTTCAAAACTCTGCTACTTTTGAGATAGAACAAAGCATATCAAAAAGAAATGTCCAGAATATAAAACATTAGTAGAAATCAGAAACTTTCATAAGAATCACAAAATGCAAAAAAAGCAAGAAAAGGAGCAACTGCTTCAACAAAAGAAAGAACCTTTAAAGATGAATGCAACATGAGTATAGATGAACCTAGCATAGGACCAAAATCAACTAAATGAAATGCAAGTGTTGGAGATAGCTTCTATAGAAAAGGATGATCTGAAGGTTAGAAGAAACCCTTACTAAGCTATCTTTCATCTATATTACCAATATATTTATTATGATTAAAAAAATCAAAATTGCAACACTAAATATTAAAGATTTAAATAATATAAACAAAGCACACAAAACTTTAACTTTACTAAAATCCTATTACTAAGATATAATAATGCTCCAAGAAATAAATTTAGAAAATTCAAATTCTAGAAAATTTTTACAACAACAATGAGGCCATTGCTTACATTGGATATTAAAAACTGCAATACTGGCAGATAATAACAAGAATATTACACTTATAAACATTAAGAACTCTTATAGTGAGCAAGTTATTGCTGCAGAATTAGTTTACAATAACAACTATTCAAAATTATCAATGTTTATGCACCTCCAAATATTGAAGATAAAACTAATTTTTTTAACAACTGGACTTCTCAAATAGATGAAAGTTTTATAAACATTTTAGCAGAAGATTTTAATACAAATCTTGATTCTCAAATTAATAGAATTAGCTGCTCATCTTTTACTAGTAATCCTACAAGAGAAATGCTTAAAAATCTTATTACAGAATTTATAGATACAGCAAGCCTAATACAAAGATAAGAACCCTTTGTTACCTACTACCAAACACAAGAGGTGGTTATAAAATAGCTACAAGACTCCATTATATCTTTATTAATACTAAATATGATCATTGCTATAAATATGTTACAACTCAATTTGGAAACTTAGACTATTTGCTAGTAGAATGTAAGCTCTATTTAGCATCTACTTCCACTAAGACCAAACAGTAAAGATTTGACAAAAGCAGTTGGAACAACCCATTACTTCGAGCAAAAATATTTGAAGAAGTCCAAGCATTGTTGACTTTTCCAAGTAGGATCTACATAAATGCAAAATACAGTCAATTGCAAGAGCATTTAGACCTCAACTATTATCAGAAAAAAAAATTTAAAGACTTCAAAAAAAACCAACTAACAAGATCTGTTAAACAAATGGCAAATTAAGTCAAACACCAAATAAATAGAGAAAGGAGAAAAATCTACTAGGTTTTTCTACTCACTTTACAAAATTAGAAATAGAATATCAGTTAAAGACAAAGTTCAAATTTCTAATAGTAATCAAGCCCAGGGCCCTTCAGATGTTTTGCATTATATAAAAGAAGTTTATCAAGATATATACAAAGCCAAAGAAGTGGACAAAGAGGCAACAGATTTCTTTACACAAAACCTATCATTAGTAACAATGTCACATAACCAGGCCCTAACTAAAGACATTTCAGAAGAGAAAGTTAATGCTATAATTAACCAGCTTCCAAAAAATAAAGTGCCAGAGTTGGATGGTTTTAATTATAAATTCTACAAAGAAATTAAAAATGAAATCCTTCTAGTAATAGTTAAATTGTTCAATTACTATCTGAATACAGACACAGTACCAAGGTCCTGGGCCAAAAGCATTATAATTTTAATACCCAAAAAATTGAACAATCTTTCTGATCTCAACAATTGGAGACCAATCTCATTTACAAACTGTGATAACAAAATATTTATAAAGGTCCTAGTCAAATGAGTTAATCTTATCTGTGAAGAAATGATTGGTCCAACACAGCAAGCTTTTATAAAAGAAAAATTAATTATTGATGCAGCACTAGACATTATTATAATAATGAGTAACCAAAATAACCAGACTCTTCCATATTGGCTACTGCTGCTAGATCAGCAAAAGGCATTTAACATAATGCAAGTGTTAGATAGCATGGATTTGATTACAAGTTTACAAGAATTATCAGATCCATTATTGGTTTACAGACAGCTTATATCTTAGATGCAGACTATAGATCAAAGTCAATAAAAGTAGAAAGTAAAGTATGACAAAGAGACCCTCTTTCACCTCTTTTACACATTATGGCCTTAAATTCTCTAATTTTAAAAATTCAAGAAAAACTAAAAAGCATACAAATTTTTAAATATCAATTTAAAGTAGCAGCATATGCTGATGATAACTACAAAAAGTTTATTTTTATTTTAATAACATCAGAAACTAAAAAAATTAGTCTTCCAAACCAAGACTTTTTCAAAACTGCAAGTGAAAGCAGCCAGCTAAGAATTCTAGGATTTGAAGTCAATATTAGAGAAGATCTGCAAAAACAAGTTTAGGATACAATAACTCAAAATATCAAAACCAAAATAGAAAAATCTTGACCAGAAACCTGTTCTTCAAAGGAATGATCCTTTTGTCCAAATCACTACTTATCTTCAAAATATGGTATATAGCATATTTATTACCACCTAACAGAAAACAGCTAGACAAAATTACTACACTAGTCTTAGGCTAGATTAAAAACAAGTTTAGACTGCTACCAAAATACTCAATATTTTAGCTAGATTATGACAAAGGAGGACTAGATGCTCTTGTACTTAAAGACATTTTAGATCCTAGGCTTGCCTCAGTTTGAATTAAGTTAATTTCAACAAACAGCTTATAAGCTAATAATATCAAAAAAACATTAATTTCACAAAGCCTTTAGACTAAAAGAAATCTTACTGCATTAGCAGCTCTTACTAAAACACCAATAAAGCCTAAGAGGTGGCCAGATTACTGGAAGCTATACTTAACAGTATAGAAGAGACTTAAAGAAACTATTTTAGCAACTATCAACTGGCCATAGAATGTCTCATAGCTAAAAGTTTAAAAAAATATAAGAAACTAGTTTACAGTACAAAGAGCTACCAAATTTCTTAAACAATGCTCAATAAAGCCTACTATTTCACAAGTATTACCAAGCCTACAAGATAGTACTAAAAAGACTTCTAGTTGGTTTTAGTGCAAAGGCATATTTAACAAGAAAAAGAATATCTTTTGGAGACTCCAAAATAATGCATTGTCATTGGGATATTGCTTTATGTACTTTAGCAAAGAGATAAATAAAAATTGTTTAAACTGTGTAGATAAAAAACAAACTCTAAGTTACTTTGCTATAAATTGTGAAATAAGTCAAACTGAAGCAGAAGAAAAATGTTTGCAATCTTTAAAAGAAATACTAACAGTATCAAATATAAAAAACCAAGAAAAAAGAAAAGCAGCACTATGGCTTCATATTACAATGATATATAAAATCTGGTTATAGTATACTCAAGCCAGATAGAAAAATAATATTATATCAGAAGAAGCTATAAAGAGTATTTTAAAAGCAAAAATTCAAAAATGTTTAAAAGTTTTATACAATACCTCTAAAAGTAAAGCAAAAGCCAAAATAGTCAAGTTCTTAAAACTAAAAAACTGCAAATAGATTAACTAAATAGTTTGTTAATTATGTATTTTTAGTATACTAAATAAAGTATGCCATTTTGTGTTTTTTTTTAAAAAAAAATTTTATTTTATAATACTAAATTATTCTGTTAGTACATGTTATAATTATAATTTAACATTATTTTATTGTAATAAAAATAGTATTAAATTATAATTATAACATATACTAGTAGAATAATCTAATAGTATAAAATATGTTGCATACTGGGTAAATAATCAGTTGTGTAATATTAATAGTTCTTCTTGTTAGTTATTAACCTTCTGCATAATTAATTATATCTGACTCTACTATATTTTTAGATATAGCACAGGTCAAATAAATGAATAAAGGATGAATAATAGATAAATAACAAAAAAAAAACTGCAATTATTCTACCTTATATTTGCCAAATAATGGCAAAATAATAGTAAAATAACAAAAAATTTGGCAATATAAGTAACATAATAGTAACATAATAGCAAAATAATAAAACAGTTCTATTATTTTGCTATTATGTTACTATTATGTTACTTATATTGACAAATCTTCTGTTATTTTACTGTTATTCTGCTATTATGCTGCTGATATGCTATTATTATCTAACAAATATAAGGTAGAATAATGGCAGATTTTTTTTCTGTTATTTATCTATTATTCACCCTTTATTCATTTGTTTAACTTGTGTAAGTTTGTGCAAACATTCTCAATTGTATATTGGGTTAATTGTATTCTTGGCTTGTGAGAAAATTTGTTTACTAGATACATTTGTAGTTTGTATATCAGCTGATCATGTTTTCAAGAAGTCTATGAGATTGCAATTCTTCTCAATAGTGTCAGATATTCTTTATGAACATTGTTAGTGTTCTTTAACTTCTTATTACAATACATTAAAAATAAACAAAATAAAAAAGAAGCACATGTGTTTATAGTTATAAAATTAACTTTATCATACTATAGAAATTAACTTTTTAGAGGATGGTGATTCTAGTATAATGGTTGGGTTGTCATTCTCCAAGCAGTAGATCCAGAATTCAAATCCTACTGACAGTAGAAAATTTTAAAAATGGTCCTATTCTAGCAACTTGTATAGGGTATCTGGAGTTGTAACTCTGTAATTCTGGTTGTACCAAGACTAACTTTGGAAGTGTACAATGTTACACAACTAAATCTAAAAAGTATATACTCTTTAAGAAGCTCTGTTTGGAAATCCTGAGTAGAGAGGTAGTATGATCTTTGATGGTACCATCTGTGAAAATCTTGATTTGGAAATGAAAACCTAGAGCAGGTGACCTGTATAGGCAAGAACCCTAGGTAAAGAGGTCCACCAACCTGGTTATCAGTTGAACCAGGTATGAAGTCACATCATACAGAGCTAACTGAAATGGTAGTATAGAAGAACTTGCAAGAGCATAAAAGGTACTGGTAAGGTTGTAAAGAGAGTACTAAGGTTGTATGAACTCTACAAAGGTGTAGTGATTTAAGAGTTACCCTAACTACAAGTATTGGTCTCAGCTATAGCAATACTGGATTAGCTGAAAATTGAGTAACAGAAGGCTTCAGTGGGTTTAGTACAAGGTTAAAGGTTTTCCATGTGAGTAAACTACTTTAAAGACCTAGTAACTATAATAAATATATATCAGTGAAAACTAGGGCTGTTGGTAGAGTAGATAGGTGGGTAAATACAGAAACCAAAGTATTTAAATAAAGAACTCACAAGCAGGTTCTAGGTATAGAAGCTAGTGTAAAACCTTCGGGCAGACTACTTAAATTAGACAATAACTAAAATTGTATAAGTGACTAGTTGTATACTCTTCTTATAGTTGCCTTTTGTGGCTGTTGTAATAATACAATCACAGAGCTGAAACATACTATTAATAAAAACCTGGGTCACAAGTACTCATCTTTAATATTAAAAAAAAAAAAAATTAAAAAAATAAACTCTTTTAGTTCATATCCAGAAACATAGAAAAAACAAAATTAATACACACAACACAACAGTTTATTTTAAAAACTCCAGTGAGCCCAAGGTCCTGATACCCAAAAAGTGAAAACTAACTATAAACAGAACACAACACAAAAAGATCAGAACAGACCACAGCAAAGAAAGAGTCTTTAGCCTTGCAAAAACAGAAAATAATCAAAGTGAAACTACAAAAAGTAATAGTTAGGAAAAAAACACAATAAACAAACTTAACAGCACATTAGAATTAAAAGCTAAGGAACATATTGCAGACTGAGCCAGTTATATAGAAAAAAAATAGAAACAGAAACCAAAGATTGTAACAAAATTGCAGAAACTTCTTCAAGCCAACAAAAAACCAAGCTACTGTTAACATCAGAATTAGCTAAAAAATCTAACAATAAGCAGAACAACAAATATGCAATAGAGAAAAACAAACAAAAATATGAAAATGTCAGTCTTGAACACAGTAATGTTGACCAATCATCAATCACAACAATAAATAAACAGGTTAGCTAACAAAAAAAGAATTAGACATAAGTGTAAAAAAAACACAAAATAGAAGCACAAGACCAAAGCAATAGTTTGGCCTATTAGCAAAGTTTAAGAGAGGAAAAGCAACTTTCTCAAACTCATCTCCCAGACACTATATTTACTTAATAAATAAAAATGCACTAATAGTAGACATATCTAGTCTCAATAGCATATCTACTAATGATATCATCATAGCACTTATTGCTAGTCTAGAAGAAGACTTACTAGCAGCCAAAGTATATACATCAAGAGGCAAAACAACATCTCTAGAAATGATTTTTAAAGACAAAGAGAAAGTATAGCACTATGCAACCAAAGGCATTTCACTTTTCAAGCAAACTCTGCTTGGATATATTCCAGTAAACCTAAATCACTTCTTTCTTACAATCAAACTCAGAAACACACCAATAGGCAATGCTAAACACATTAGCAACCATATTCTAGAAGCATTTCAAGATGTTGGCCAGGTTGCATCAATTAAACCTCTGTTTTATGAAGACATTACAGTATGCTCAGAACAGTAGTTAGTGACTTTTGAAACTACAAACAACTTAGACCTAACAAGCAGGATTCTCAGAAGCATACACATTGGTAACCTTAAAGTTACAACAGAATGAAAGGAAGCTCCAAAAGTCTGCTTTTTCTGTGAAAAAGAAGGCACTTTAAAAGGGACTGTAAAGAGCTAAAAGAATCAATAAAAGCAAGATAAAGACTAAAAGAAGCAAGAGAGCAGAGAGAAAGAGCCAAACTCCAAAAAATTAGGCAGGATGAAATAATAATAAGCCCAAACAACCTTTATATAGAGAGACAAAAAAAAAGTTGCTCAAGAACTGATAAAATCAGAATCAACTTTTAGTGCAAACAATCTATATGCTAAAAAACCAGAAGAAAATATATAAGCAAATGAGAAACAAGCAAATTAATGCCAATTTCTGAACACACCTCAAATACAAAAAAAGAAATATCAATGGAATCAGAAACTGAGTTACTAAACAATTCTACAAAGAAATATGAAACTACAAATACCAACTAGGAAACAGAAGCACTTAACAATACAGCAGCTCATTATCTACTCAAAAAAGGTTTTGAAGAAACTCTATTTACAACAGTTACTTATAAAAAGCAAAAGAAAAACAAAAAAGAACAAACAAGAAAAGGACACTCTTACAAGGGGCAATAGGCTCACAGAGCCAATTGCCAGTCAAAAACCAATCTTAAGATACTTAAGTCTGGTGTAATACCTATCTTTAACATATAATATAATGATTAAAATCACTACACTGAATGTCAAAGGCCTAAACAATAGGTTCAAAGCACAAAAAACACTTACACTTATAAAATCATATAACTTAGATCTAATACTAATTCAAGAAACAAACTTTAAAAACACAGGCACAAAAAACTTTCTAACAAAGCAATGGGGCTATAATTCATTTTGGATCTCAAAAACAGCTATATTAGCAAGAAAAAGAAATATTAAACTTACAAACATTAAAGAAAATCTAGAGGATTGAGTAATCACTACCAGAACCAAAATTAAACAACAACCTTTTCTAATTACAAACATCTATGCCCCTCCAAGTTTAGAAGACAGAGTTTCTTTCTTTAGAAAATAGACACTGATTAAAAATGAAGAAAGTATCTGCATCATAGCAGAAGACCTTAACATTAACTATGATCTTGAGAAAAACAGAATAAGCCAAGCTGCACCACAAAATGGCTGCTTAAGGCAAATAGTCAAAAACCTTATAGATGACTATACAGATACAGCTATCTGCTAAAACAATAAGCAATTTCTTACATTCTATCAATTAACACAAAGCAGCCAAAAAATAGCAACCAGACTAGACTATATCTTCATTGAAGCAAATTATAGTCACTTGTGTCAAAAAATCTATACCTGATTTGGCAACTCAGATCATTTACTAGTAGAATGTGAGTTTAGTCTCAAAAACAGCCAAGATCACAAATCAATATGGAGATTCAACAGAAAAAGTTGGAAAATCCCAGAACTAAAAACATTATATAAGAACTACAAAATATTCAAGACCCTAAAAACTGGAACTTACACAAGTGCATAATTCAATCAATAATTAGAGCTTACAAGCCACACCCCTTGGCAGAAAAGAAAATACAAAAAATACATAGAAGAATATGCACTCTAAACAACAAGATCACAAAAAACCCAAACTTAGAAAAACTAAAACTAGCAATCAAAAGACATAACATTGAACTTCAAGAAGAACTAAGTTCATTATCTAACAAATAGCAAATTAGATCTAATGCCAAGTGAATAGAAGAAGGAAAAAAATCTACTAAATACTTCTACTCTCTATACAAAACAAAACATTCAACATCTTGCAGCACCAAGATTAAAATCCCAAACAGTCAAAATGATACATCACAGAAACAATCCTGGACTATATAAAAGAATCTTATTGGAAGATTTACAAAGAAGAAATATTTGACAAAACAGCAGCTTTACAAATCACTAATAACTTAACAAAAATCTCCATACAACAGAATGCACTACTTCAAAGGCCAATAACAGAAGAGAAAGTTAGTTAGATTATCAAAAAGCTTCCAAACAATAAGGCTTTAGAAGCAGATGGTCTAACATATGAATTCTACAAAGATGTAAAAGAAATATTACTTTCAGCTCTCACCAAACTTTTCAATGAAGTACTAGAAACTGGGCACACTCCATGCTCCTGGAACAAAAGTCTCATTACACTAATCTCAAAAAAATTAAATGATTTAATAAATATAAACAACTGAAGACCAATATTATTAGTAAACTCAGATGCAAAGATCTTTATAAAAATCTTAGCAAACTGAGTTAACCCAATATGTGACAACATCATTGGCCCAGCCTAGCAAGCCTTTATTGCTAAAAGATCAATTGCAGACATTGTATTGAATATCTTAACAACATTAAGAAACCAGAAAAAACAATCAAAACAGCACTGAGTTTTACTTCTAAATCAGCAAAAAGCATTTGATAGAGTTAATCATTAATTTATAACTTTGGCAACAAATTTATTAAAGTGGTTAGCTTCTTGTTCAAGAATCAAAATGCCCATATAGTGGACTCAGAACATCATTCAAAGTTGAAAGAGGTGTAAGATAAGGAGACCTTCTCTCTCCACTACTATACTTTCTTGCTATTAACCCTCTTATATAAGCTATTAGCAAAACACCAGAGGTATTCTAGTCAACAACATCACATTCAAGATAGCTGCCTATGCAAATGACTTATTACTAAGAATTGGGTCACCCTCTGACTGGATAAAACTACAAAAAATATTGCAAATATATGAAAAAGCCTCTAATGCAAGAATTAATAAGTTCAAATCGATCCTAATTCTACTTACAACAAATGCAAAAAGAGTTGAACTTCAAGAGCAAACAGAGTTTAAAATAATGAATAAAGATCCAAACTCAGTTACAATATTGGGATATAGCATTGACTTAAAAGAAAGCCCAAACAAATTTTTATGAAAAGACATTACAAAAAAATTAAAAACAAAATACAAGAACTATTGTAAAAAAACCTCTTCTTTAAAAGAAAAATCCTAGCAGCTAAAACTCTACTTATCTTTAAAATTTGGTATCTGGCTTACCTTCTCCTATCCTCAAAATGCCAACTAAGTGAAATTAACTTTCTAATAGTAAGCTAGATGAAAAATAACTCTAGAATGCTTCTCTAGTACTCAACATTCCAACTGGATTATAATCAAGAAGGCTTCACAGCTTCAATACTAAAAGATATACTAGATACCTGACTGCTTACAGTATGGATAAAACTGCTAACTAGCAATTCATTCTGGGCCATTACAGAAAGAAAAACAATTAATGCTGAACTGAATATTAAGAAAAACACTACAGTGCTAGAGGCTCTTTCACAAATCTTATGCAATCTAGCAGCTGGTCTGACAGATGGAAACCATACCTTACAGTCTGAAAAAGGTTTAAAGGAAAGTTAGAAGCTAATACTGCATGGCCATGACCACTAACAAATATCAAAATAGGAGAAATACAGTCAACTCTGGCTATAATCACACTCTTGAGACTATAAAAATATGTGATTATAACAAGAACATGATAATAAAAAAAACTAAAAAAATAATAATACAGTAATAATAATTTAAAACAATATTGCTAAAAAATTTATTTATTATTATAAAATTATAACTTTAAAGAAAATTTTCTAAAGTTTTTTGCTAAATATTTTTTTTAACAATATTATTATATTTTTTGAAAATATTCAAATCTTCAATTTTAAAATCTATATCTGTTTGTTGTTTAAAGTAATCAATAAAAGTAGTTAAAGCATTTAATCCTTCTTTATGACTTATTAAATCTAGCTTTTCATTACTTAAACTATCCTCAAATTCTACAGACTGTATTGCAAAATTAATAATTTGTTTATCATTTATATTTTTTTTGTTAGTACAATTTCATTATTATTAATATAAGTAGCAAGCCTATTAATACTATCTTCTAAATTATTGTTTTCTAAATTTTGTTGTTCTTCGATTGCTGTTTCAATAGTTAATGAGTTAGAATCAGGTAAAAATACCTGTTTTTTTCCAACAATTATGAATAGTTTGTTGTGTAATAGTATTCTATGCATTTCCAATAAATTTAATTGCTTTTAAAACATTTAATTTGCTATAAGTAAATTATAGAAATGGTTATTGTAATGTAATATTTAAGTACTATAACAATTATTTATTGCAGTTTGCAAAATTATGCAAAATTTGCAGATCAAAAAAAAAGAAATAAATGATTTCGATTTCTAAATTCTGATTTCTTTAGACTTTTAGACCTTTATATCAGAAATTATCGATTTTTTTTATTTTTTGATCTGCAAAATTTGCAAACTGCAATAATTTAATTAATTAAACTTACTTATTTTCTTCATTTTGGTCAAATCTTCTAATTAACTCTTGTGCATATAATTGTTTATATTTATGCTATATAATTACCAATATCAAATTAGATTATAAAAAGACAATATAAAAAATAAATAATTATTTGTTATACTGTACTTTAAAATTATTAATAATGCCAGCATCCATAAGTTGAAGATGTATAGTTGTATAAGATGGCAAATAGTAGATGATAATGTTGGTTAAGTTTAAGGCAATATTTTACTTTTTTCTTTTTTTTATGATTGCTATAGATAAAAAAATAATTTATAATTAAATATGCACTAATTTATATTGTAATTTATACAGTAATTCATAATAAAAATAAATTATAAATTTTATTAAAATACAGTAATTAACATTTAGATATCCTCTTAGACTTAATTTGATACACCCTATATTCATAAATGAGTGTTGCAAAAAAAAAGCCAAAGTGAATATTTAAGTTATCACTGTAGCAAACCTATATTATTATATTAGTGATAACTAAATATTTACCTCCTGGTTTTCCCTCTAGCACACAACATATAATCTGTTGCACTTATTAATTACCTGCTGTTATTATTATTATTAGAAAAACCATATTTATATCTATTGCTAAGAAATAAGAAATAACATCAATTTAGTAAATATCATTGTACTTTTTCCAGATTAAATTAAAATAAACAAAAAATACTAATTACCTATTGCTAGCATTATTATTAGAAGACATATCAAGGTTGCTACCAGAACTAGTATATAGGAAATGAAATTAGGTACATAAATGCCTTATGTACTTTCCTTAGCCTAAAATAATCTTGAAAGTATTAATTACCTAATATTTTCAGAAAAAGTCTTATGGCTACAACCACAGCTATGACCATAGCTATAATTAGAGTTACTATCACTGCTAGATAAGAACATAGTTTAATAAATGCTTATTACTATGTATTTTTTTTTTGACTAAATTTAATTGAAATACTGTAATCTAGGAAGTATAAGAAATATTAATTGAGGATAACAATCCTAGTGTAGTAGTTAGGTTTAGTGATCCAAATCATTAGTTGAGCAATTAACTAGTTGACAACTTTCCAACTAGTTGATTTGAAAAATTTTAAAAACAACTAAACAACTGAATCATTAATTAGTTCAATTATAAGGCATTCTGTCTGTTTAAGCTAACTCATACTAATTTCTTTTATTTGATTGGCTAATTAACAAATTTAGTTACATAATATAAAAGTTGATTAGTTGCAACTATAGTTGGCAACTAGTTGATTGGCAAAATTTTTACCAACTTGGAACACTAGTTGGGTTGTTATTCTCCAAGCAGTAGGTCCAATGTTCAATTCCCATCAGCAACAGATTTTGAAAAAATGGTCCTATTCTGGCAAACTTATCCATAATTTGAGGTTTGTAGATTCTGTAATTCTGGTTATACTAAGACTAACTTTGGAAGTGTGCAATGTCATATGAATAAATCCAGAAAGTATATACTCGGATTAGAAGCCTGCTTGGAAATTCTAAGTAGAGAGATAGTACTACTTTTGACAGTGCCATCTGTGAAGATCTTGATCTGAAAAAGAAAACCTGAGGCAGGTAACCTGTATAACAAGAACCTCTAGATGGGGGTCCACCAACCTGGCTACCAGTTGATTTGGGCATGAAGTCGCATTACTGAATTGGTAGTATAGAAGGACTTGCAAAAGTAGACAAGGTATCGGTAAGGTTGTAAAAGAAGAGTACTGGAGTTGTATGAACTTTGCAAGGGTTGTTTAGCTATAAATTAAGATACAGAAGGCTCTAGTAATGATGTCTTGAGAATAATCTGTATGAAATAAGGCAGAGGTCCTAAGGGTATGAATATGCATCTAGAACTTTTTAACTAACATTGTGTAATGGAGATGTTCTAGTGATACAGTAAGGATTGCAGTACAGAAAGTTTAAATAGGCAACACCCATAGTTAGATTGCAGGTATGGCAGCTAGTGTAGAACCTATATATAGGTGGACTACTTAAATTAGACACCAAAAGTGTACATGTGACTAGATGTACTCTCTAATGTAAGATAGCTCTTCTGAGGTAATCAGATCATGAGCTACCATGTTCTACTATACTGAATAAAAAAGCTCTAGTCTCCAAAAGACTAATTTAACTATAAAAAAAAATGAAAATATTAATTCACCTATTACTACTATAATTTGTGAGAGACATACTACAGCTATAACCAGGACTAGAAAATAAGAAAGTTTAGTAAATGCCTTTACAGTATAATTTTTTTTAACTAAATTTAAATGATGTAATTTAGAAAGTATTAATCATCTATTGCTATCATTATTTTCAGAAGACGTACTAAGCCTATGACCATAGTTATGACTATAGCTAATAAATAAGAAACAAAGTTAGGTTAGTAAATGTCTTTATAACTTCTTTTTTGATTAAATTAAAATAGATAATTGAAAAGTATTAATTACCTATTGCTATTTTTATTTTTGGAAGACATACTATAGCTATGATCAGGACTAGAAAATAAGAAAGTTAATTAAGCCTTTTACAGTATATATTTTTTTTGACTAATTTAATTTTTTTTTTAAAAAATCACATTTAAGCATGCTTTTATTTATGTCAAAAGGTTATTATATTTACATATATATAAAGAAATTAGTTTGTATAGTTATAAAGAGGTACTAAAGGTGGCAAGCAGTTTCTTAGCTGCTTTTGATTCTGAATTAACTCTGCTGTGAATAAGTTTGTAGAGTAGCTTAAGTTTGTATTTTTTTTTTTTTTTTTAAAAAAAAATGCATCTAAGCATACATTTTATTTGTAATTATTTAATTATTATAAGGTTACATATTTTGTAAAGATTACTTTATGAATCTTAGAATAGAATCTAATTCTCTATTTCTAGTTGGTGATTTTTACCCCATCTAGCTTGGGTATACCAGCACCATATTTCATATAAAGTGTTCATATAGATCCAGATAGCTGCTTTCTTTTTATAAGCTGAAGATATGTTAGTGGCTTGAAGAATGTTATCTATTGTAGATGAGGTAGGTTCAGCTGCGTATTTAAGAAATTTGTAGATTGTTTCCCATATTTTTTTGCTAAGAGGACACTTTAAGGCAAAGTGTTCCAATGATTGAGTGGTATGTGGGCAGTTAGGGCAATCTTCCAAATTGCTTTAACTAACATGTATAAGCTGATATTCTAGGAGAAGCGCATGGTAAGCAAGACACCACATTATGTTCTTTTTCTTGTTAAGAACTCCTTTTATATTTAACCATTCAAATTGTTCTTTCTTGAGGTTTATTGAGATGTTAAGACTTTTCAGAGCTTCTTTAACCTTGTATTGGTTGTCTGATATGTTTCCTATTTGGATTTCTTCTAATTGCCATGGCCAGGTACTGTTGGTTTTTATTTTTCCTTTAAATCTTTTCTATGCATTTAAATAGGGCTTCCATCTATTGGTCCAGCCTTTAGTTTTGAGTAACATCTGTGTTAGTGCATTTAAAACTGAAATGTTTCTTTTGTTATAGAAATCTGAGGTTATAGTGTCTCTCTTTGCAGTAGCCCAAAATGTATTACTTGATAAGAATTTGAGCCATGTTAAGAGTAGTCTAGCATCTAGCATGTCCTTTAGAATAGGTGCAGTAAGCCCACCTTGTTCGTAGCTGAGCTGAAATACTGAATATTGAGGTAGCATTCTGGAGTTTCTTTTTATCCAGTTTGTTAGTAGTTGGTTAATTTCATTTAGTTGCTTTCTTGTTGGAGGAAGGAGGTATGCCAGATATCATATTTTGGAAATAAGTAAGGTTTTGGCTGCTAGAATTCTTCCCTTAAAGGAGAGATTTCTTTGTGAAAGTTCATTCATTTTATCTTTGATTTTCTTTGTAAGGCTTTCCCAAGTGGACTTTTCTGGATTTCCTTTTATATCAATGTTGTAGCCTAGTATTGTTATAGAGCTTTGGTCATTATCAAGTATTTTAAATTCTGATTGACCTAAGAGTTCAACTCTTTTAGCATTAGATGTTATAGGTACTAGAATTGATTTGGTCTTGTTAATTTTAGC
>CAJVQA010002081.1:0-23063 GCA_910591915.1 Cetraspora pellucida
CTATTTGGTATTGCATATGCCTTACTTGCTTTATTGAAGAAGATTTTATTATGCACACTGTTCATAGCCTCATATGCTCTTCTTGTAAAAATTGCATTCAGGCTCTCTCTGTATTCTTCTGGCAGATTTTTGTTCATATTGCACAGCTGTTTTTATATACTTCTATATCACGTGTTGTATCTATACTAAACTGGTTTGATGTACATGTTTGTTTGTTTATTTTGCCAATCCTATTGTGACTTCTCGTGTAACCTGAAGGATCTACAATACAGGGTATTGGCAGTTTCCCACTTTTTTAAAAGAATTTATTACTTTTTATCAAAATTCTCTATATACTATTTTCTGCTGTTGCTCTAGTTCTTCATCTGTATTCTTCTATTAAACTATATGCAACTTTTGCTGTTCTGTCTTTCTTGTTAGTACCTTAGGTTTTGTTTTCTAGTCTAATTATTGAGTTTTCCTGCATTTTTTTTCCTAAAATTTTTTGGTCGAGGGATCTACAGAAGAGAGTGACTGAAAATTAATTAAATGATATTAATTTAAATTAAAGAAATTAAATTATATAATAACAATTATAATTTAATTATTATATTAATTTTTAATTATTACAATTGTAATTTGAAAAAGTTTTTATAATCATATGTTTTTAGATTCTTATTCTTCTATATATTTGTTTTTGTATATAATTGTTAATAATAATTTATTTTAAAATTTACTTCTAAATTCTATTTAATTAAGAAGAATTTAAGAGCATTCTCAAGCATTTTTTCAATCTAGATAAAGAATCTGATTGACTTAATTGAACAGATAGATCAATTAGATTTTTTATTATATTTATTGTTAAAGATAAAGATATCAAACAAACTTATAAATTTTGATAATTATAGTTATTGTAGTAATTTCAATAGTTAAATTAATCAAATCTAAATATTAAACATCTATATTATAAAAAAGAGTTGAAATATATTTTTTGCATAGTATTGGATAAGTCTTCTCTATAGATATAATGCCAAGTAACTTATAGAGTAACAGATGACAAAATGTAACAGTTTTCAGTTTTTTGTCTTAAATCTGCAGTTATATAAGAAATGATACAAGTGATGATGAATATATGTATGAAGAAGGGTTCACAATATTTTTTATAAGGTGCTAAATAAGTCTTTACTGTAATAATAGTACTGAATAACTTATGAAGTAATATAATGATGATAAAATCTTAATTTCTACTTTTTTTCTGAAATCTATAAATGGTGTATATATATGACAATACATATATGTATAACAATATATAAAAATAAAAAATTACATATTTTTCAGTACTAAACTACAATAAAGATAAAAGTATTGCTTCAATCTTTTTGATAAAATAATTCTAAGCAATTTACTAAATGAAAATAAATAATAGTAATGCTTTGATACTCATTATCATCTTTATAATAAAGTTGGTTAAACAAAAAAGTGAGGGTACTGGATAATGCTTTTCTGTAATAGTAATGCTTATAAATAATAAATAATGTCTTATTGTATAATATCTATATAATTATATAATATACAATAATATATATCAAGATGCATATAATATAAGTATATGAGAGTAAAAATCTGTAACCAATCATAGTAATTCATTAAATATGTTTTTAGATTTTACTTTCATATACTTATATAATTGTAGATAATTTTCATTTATTTACTATACTAAATAGTTAATTGATTTTTAATTGTATAGTATTATAAGATCTTGAAATAACAAGAACCATATTATTCCAATTATCTGTACATTATTTAAAATATTTTTATGCATATTAATTTAAAATAAAACTCAATTCCAATTATAATTATTATTATTATATGCTATAAGTCTTTTAACATATATTATATAAAAAATATATATAGTTTTAGAACAAATATTTTAAAAAAAATTCTTATGTTCATTAATTTAAGAATTTGTAATTATTTGCTTTTCATTTAAATATATAAAAACATTTTAATATAAAAGATGTATCTTAATACTTATTAATAATTTTTTATAATTAAATCTGAAAGCATTATGCTTTGTTACACATATACAATTATCAAAGCTAAAATTGTTAGATGAAATAAAAAAGGAAATGTGAAAGTAAATTCAGTATGAACTATTGGAACTTATCTAGTAGAATATGAAAACAATAAAATTAAAATAACTTTATTTATACTAACTAATCTAAATAATTGTAATTTTGAATTACAAGTAATTTTCAAAAAAGATAAATATTACTCTATTAGAAGAAAGATTGTAACTGAAATATATAATGAAAAAACTAGATCAAAGATATTAAATACTTTATTATATCATATAATCTCAAAACAGCATCTTATATATTAAGATAATACAGTATTGCTGCAAAATAACTTTTTATACACTATTTAAAATTAATAATTAAAAAAATTTTTTTAACTTTCAGCAACTATGCTAATATTTTTATTCAGATGACTTTTTAAAACTACAACAAAGTCTTCTAAGAGCATACTCTTATTATTCTACTTTTAAATATTGACTCATCTAGTTATTTTTTAGAGCATCTATATGTGATCTGCTATAGTAGATATTATTCTAATACCTATTATTTCAAATTAATTAAACCTTCAAGATATATTACTAAATACTTCTACAGGCTTATTATGGTTGCTAAATCTTTAAATTTTTTTTTTCTAATTATCAAGCAAGAAGATTTCATAATTTTTGTCTAACTAGCAACAAGATATATAAAAAAAAACTAAAAAAGAAGTACAAAAAGAATGAACTAATTATAAAATCTAAACATATGCTAAGAAGAAAAAAAAACAAAAAAACAAAAAGAAAAAAAGGATAAAAAAAAATAAAAAACATAAAGACACTATTTTTGTTTGTATTTGGTATTAAAAATTATATATAATACTAAATAAAGAGTACCTCATATTTGCTTTATTTCTGTATTATAATGTATTTTATTTATCGTATAAAGAGAAAGATCAAAGTTTTTGTTTTCCTCTTAAGATTGATATATGTTATTTATTATAGATCATGTATGTAATATTGTGACTTTCTCATAATTATTATTACTGATTTGAAAAGATAAACAGTATTGATCTTTTGGAAAGAGTATACCAGATTTTTTACTTTTTGGTAAAAATTTCAAGAGAAAATCCAATAGTAAGAGTAGAAGATATAACTAATTTGTAAAAAAGTTGTAAGAGTTATGCTATATAGAGTATTATATTAAACCAAATAACTATTTAGGCCTAAGTTCTTATAGTATTTAACAAAGCTTCAAAGCTTATCTACTACTTCTTTGCTTAGTAATACTTAAGTTTTATACTAAGAGACTTTATTTACAAGAGTTTAAGTCTTTTTTAGCTCTTTTTAGTTATAAACAATATGCAGTAAATAGTCTCTAATCTTAGTTACTCCAAAGTAGAGTTTTGTTATATGTAATATAATAACTATAGTTTTTGTAAATCAGACTTTTAGGAAAAAGTTAGTATAAAGAATTATTAGTGTGCTATTATTATAAATTAATAATTAATTTAGTTGAAGGTTTTTTATTAATTCTAATATTTTTTATTACTTTATTTTTATTATCTTTAAATAAAATCTTTTATTAAATTAATTATTAATTCTCTTAAAATAAGATATCTCTAATTAGTACACTAAGATATAAACTAAATACTAAGAAAAATAAAAGTTTTTGTAAGCTTAACTAATTCAAAATTAGTCTAAAAACAGTTTTTATTTAAGAAACAAATAATCTTAGTATATAATCTTAAAAATTTATAAAAAAATTTTTTTGTTAATTTAATCCTTTTTACAAAATTAATATTAATATTAATTTAATATTTAGATAATTGCTACTATTTCAGCTTCTCTATCAATTACTAATAAAGTTTCAGAATCAAATAAATGCTTTTTAAAAACTTTTTTAGTAAAAGTTCTATAAGAAATGCCAATTGAAATTAAAGATACTGAAAACTCTATTATTCAAATACTTATATCTGACTATATTGGACAATCCCTTGATTATATTGTCAAAGTAGTCTTTCTATATATAAACCTTTGGTTTAAACATCTCAAATTAACAATTTGTTTACAAGAATCAATTATTTTTATAATTGAACAAATTGAAATTATAGATAATAAATTTTATATTTATGCTAATGACATTGATACTAATTTTCTTATCAAAAAAAAAGAAGCTACTAGCATTGAACTATTTTTGACAAACCCTATGTGATCCAAACTTATACATATTTATACAATTTCACTAAAATACAAAAGATTACAAGAAACCTTTAAATCAGAAAAAAATACTAATTTTGTTAATATTATTGATGATAATAATAATAATGAAGATCAAGAAATAGAAAATTAACAAGAAACAAATAATCAAGAAACAGATAATTAACAAGAAACAAATAAACAAGATACAAACAATTAACAAGATACAGAAAATCCTATTCAAACAAATAAAGAAGTAAATAATAACAATAACACTAAAAAAACACTAGCAAACATAATAACTAAAATACATATAGTATTAAAAAAGCAAATTATTCTTCTGACTATGAATACTATTAACTATGTAATACTATAATATTAACATATATCAAATTATTACATTTATATTTAATATCATCTTTTTTTTTATATTTATTTATTATCATTATTAAAAATCTTATTTATGTTTAAATAATTTTATTATATAAAAAAAATTCTATAAAATGATTTATTTATAGACTAATCATAATAAAGCATTAAATAATATAAAATACTTCATATCAATAAACTAACTAAAGTGAATTGATCATAATTACTAATTTGAATAAATATCAACTTCTTATATAAAAATATATATAGTATTTATAAATACTTAAAAAACAATCTACAGCAAAATTTAGTATTTAGTATTTCTGAAATCTAATTCTAATTATTCATATAATAATTTACAATTATGGTACATAACTCAAATGATTAAATAATGAATTTTACGCCTTCTTTAAAACAATACAAGCTATTATTTTTTTTGACAATACATATTATAAAGTAGCTGCATGATACTGTCATGCAAAACCAGAAATATAAATTTTGAAATAAGCTAATTGTAAGAAAACCAAACCTAGTTCAAAAATCTTAACTACAAGTTTAAATTTATAGTAGTACAAATTACTTGTAATTAGATATGAGATTGGTGAAAAGATCAAAGCAATGTAATAAATTAATAAATTTATAATCAAAAGTTTAATTATGCATATTAATGATAATAAAAATTTAAAGAAAGATATATCATTATAATAGTTCTATTACAGTTATTTTACTAACAAAATATTTACTCTATATCATGTTAAGTAATAATTTATTAAAATATAATTTGTGACTAATAAAATAATAAATTATTGCATATAGATATTAAATAAATAGCATGTCAGTGAAATGAGTGTTTAGAAAAAAAGCAGATGCCTATTATAATTACACTAATTTATTATTTAATTAGGAAGCATACAGAATGTTACTTTATTAAATAGGCAAATAAACAATGTGTTTTATATAGTATCTAATGTAAATATAATACAAATTTCATTTTTAAGATAATAAAAATGCTAAATTTTGATTGCATTACCAATTTATTTTAGATTTCATAGAGTTGATTATTAAACAAATTAAATTAGAATTCTTAAAAAAGATATAAATACTATAATAGAGATTATATTTAATCTTAAACTTAGTTATTACTAAATAAATTTAACTTATAACTAATAATAAAAAAAATTTAGAGTAAAAATTTTACACATTTATTATAGTACTTAAAATATATAGATCAGCATTAATTTAAGATATAACATTTATATATAATTTTAAAGCTGTATATAAATAGATAAAAAGCTATCCTTAATATTCAGTATCTCTAATGATAAATTTAAATACCTTATTCAATAAGATTAAAGATTTTGTATACAAACAGTTGCCTGTAAACTATATACTTCATTTTACTATCCTAGTATATTTCATTTCACTATGTTTTTGATATTACAAATAGTAATATATACTGATAAAAATTAAAAATTTCAATGTTTTTAAATTATAATCATTTAATTTCAACATTTGTATTTATAAATTAAATTAAATTATTTATATCAAATGATTTTATCTGTCTGATTAATTAATTAAATCAAATTACTTATTATAAATCACCAAATAACATGTTTCTTGATTTTATAAAAAAGTTGTCTAAATAATCAATTTTTATAGATTTACTTATAATAATTAGTCATTAATTATTAACTAATCAAATTACATATTTTTAAAAAATTCATTGTTAAGGGGTATGGCGACCTAGTGAAGTGGTCAGGTTGTCAATCCCCAAGTGGCAGATCTAGAGTTCAAATCCTATAAACGACAAATTTTGGAAAATAGGTCTGTGTTATGATAACTATCTCTGTTGATCAGTTGAATTAGTGTATCTGTAATCTTTGTTGCACCATCTTGAATAGGAACTTAGAGCATTTATACTAAGTGTAATGTTACACCTACATAGAGGAATGTCAATAACTGGTATTGCATAAGACTTTGGTGCAAAACTATAATAAGACCACCAGGTGCAAAAAGCAAAGGAACTAAAGAGTCAGAAATCCACTTGAAAATTCTAAGCAAGGAGGTAGCACAAAACTTTCGACAGTACTGTCAGACTGATGAAAGCCTATGAAATACTTTCAAAGAAATAGGTAGATAAATCAGATAGCAAGATGTATAGAGGAGCATATAACCAACCAGGCTGCTAGAATCGTCAGAGGAAAAAGATACTAAGGTATACCATACCAGGCCATCTGGATTGGAAGTCCGAGGAGTTCTGTTAGTCCTGAGTAGCAGTTAGTAGGGGATGATAGAGAAGATATCAGAAAGATAGGTACCAGGGTTTTGGGTGAACTTTACAAAGATAAAAAGCAGTTTAATGGTTAGCCCTAACTGCAAGTAATGGTTTAGACCAAAGCATAACTAGGTGAGCTATAAGTATAGGATACAGAATGCACTGATAGGTTTAGTACAAGTTAAATATGACTTAGTGATTATGGCATATCTTCACTGGTTTACCAGAGTTGCTGGTAGAGTATGGTGGATGCAGAATCAGAGTGTTTAAATAGAGGATCTACAGGTAGGTTCTAGGTATAGCAACTAGTATAGAACCTTCAGGTAAACTACTTAAATTAGACAATGATTAAAGTTTTACAAGTGGCTAGTTGTATACTCTTTCTGTAATTGCCTCTGCATCTGTACATATACAGGCATTGGCCAACTTATACTATCAGTAAAATTCTGAGTCGCATATACTCAACTTAATATTTAAAAAAAAATAAAAAATTTATTGTTTTAATACTATAATATTACCAAAAGACAAAAAAACTTTGTATGAAATTTATAAATAAATTAAATAAATACACAAAAAATTAATTTATTTCAAATATATAAAATGTATATAAATATATATAAAGACAGTATTATTGTTAATCAATAATATTGGCACCATTAGTACTATTGATTCCATTAAACTTATTGATCTTATTGACTATATTAATTTTATTAAATTTTTTACTAAGTTTGTTAATTTTATTAGCTACACCATTAACACTATTAAACCATTAGCATCATTAGCATTGTTAACTCTATTAGTCCTATCTATTGATCTTATTAATTTATTAACTCTATTAGTAATTTTTTTAATAAAATAACTTTACATATAATATTTATAATATATAAATCACAATAATAAATAAATAATGATATGTTAAAACTAGACACAATAAAAAAGATGCAAAATAAAGATATAACATTAAATTATAATAAAAAGTTATTCATATAAATATGTAAAAATATATAAAAACCTACTTTATTTCTTTTTAACATCATTAAACTAATTTTTAGTATTCAAATATTTTAATAATATCAACTTTATAAATAGCAAAGTAATTATGAATAATAAACAAAGAACTACACAATTACAAAGAAAAGAATATGCAAAAATGAACCAAAGACATGATCTTAGTTATATGAACATTAAATATACTCATTGCAGTGCTCTTTATTAGTTAGATGAACAATTAATAAATTTTT
Source organism: Cetraspora pellucida (assembly GCA_910591915.1). Lineage (NCBI taxonomy): Eukaryota > Fungi > Glomeromycota > Glomeromycetes > Diversisporales > Gigasporaceae > Cetraspora > Cetraspora pellucida. The sequence goes on from CAJVQA010002081.1 coordinate 8,117, forward strand.
CGATCCAAAGCTTTAAATTTGGATCATGCTGTCATTAAGAAAAAGTTATTAAAACATCTATTTGAAAATAATAATGATGAAGCTAAAGAATTTTGTACAAATATCTGTTAATATAATGCTACTCATGCATTTATATCAGTAAGAGTCAATATTGATAAACAGTTCTATATAGATACAGTTTATATTGTTTTTGCATTAGCAAAAAATTATATTATTTATCTAACTTATTCTTTTCTGTCAATAGGAAAAATCTACAATATGTACAACTTTATATATATGATCCAGCAATCATACATTTATTACAAATAGATTATAATAACAATTTATTATCACAAATAATGTAAAAAATATAAAACATTTTATACACTTATTATACATTTTATCTGCTATATGATTAAGCTTATAAAATCCTTTTTCAACTTGATTAAAACAATAAATACTTCTAATACAAACTTAGCTATTTATTTACACTATACTGATACAATAAATAGACATTACTACAACTTTCTAATTGTAGATAAAATAGCTATTTTTTTATCAGATAACAAATCTATACCAGAAAGCATGCATAATATAATTATTCAATTATGTAATAACTTATTTAAACATATTTATGAAGAACATCTTGTCTATTTACTACTACATTATATACTTCTTTTTCTATATAGTGAACTTGAATGTTATAAAAATTTGTACTAAATAAATACAAATAACTAAACTGACATAATTAGCTTATGCAAAACCAATTTTTTTTTTTCATCTTTTTTTATACAATGAATTTTCAACAATTCTCTAAGGAGACAAATTATTTTAAAAATTTATAATCAATATATGGGCAACAACAGAACAAAATTATTTAAGATACCTACACAATAATCAAAGTATACTACAAGCTGATCAATATCAAAAACTTGCAGATGCTATAAAAAAAACCACAAATAGAGAATTATCACTTAATAATCTTAGATATTGAATAATTCTTCTTTTTACACATATCAGTAGCTTATATTATATATTTGAAAATTTTCAAAATTTAATAGCTATTATTCAATATTATCAACACTCTGATATTTTTAGAACTATAACAACAAACTCAGTTGGCCTGAAATTATCAATGAACTATTATTTGACCAAACATTATCAGATCATCCAAACTTAATAACACATGTATTTGAATTAAAATGACAATCATTTTTCAAAGATATCAAAAAAAAATTTCTTGGCAAAACTGTTATATATGTTTATATGATTGAATTTCAAAAATGTGATCTTTCATATATATACTTTTTTAATATTTCTTTACAAAGATTATAAAATAAAAGAACCTGCTAATGTAAATTGCCTTATAAGTATTAAATTCTCTAATCAAAAAACAGATCTAAAATTATTTAGCATCATATTATATTATATAATTTATGGTTCATGTAGTTTTCACAATTCTCAAGCATCATATATAAAAAATAGTAAATGCAAAAAAAATTATTTAAAACAATTTTGTAATATAACATTAATAGATACAGATGATTATCCTGCTTATAAAAGATGAAACAATAAACAAATTTTTAATATTAGTAACAAAACTGTTAATAATCAAAATATAGTATTATACAATCCAACTCTTAGTTATAAATATAATTGCCATATAAATATCAAAATTTGTGTATCTATACATGCTGTAAAATATATTCATAAATATACAGTATTTATAAAGGTTATGACCAAACTATTATCCAATTTGAATAAGATTCTGATGAAATTAAACAATATATTGATACAAAATATATAAGTGCATCAGAAGCTATTTGGCATCTTTTAGAATTCAGTATGTACAAAAAAATACCTAATATTGTACAACTAGTATTACATTTTCTAGAAATGTATACAATTATTTATAATCCAAATAATAATGCTGTTCAGATTTTTGCACATGCTAACTAACAAAAAACTATATTAACAGTATTCTTTGAAATGTATAAAACTTTTAAAATTATTTGTCAATACACCTACCAAGAATTTTCCCAACACTTTACTTGAAATAAATCTAATAAAACATAGAAATTATGAAATCAAAGTTTTGCAATTAGTAGATTATAATTTACTAATTCATTTGCTGAAGAATAATTCTATTTAAGACTTCTACTAACTAAAGTTCATGATCCTCAATTATTTGATCATTTGAAAACAATCAATAATACTATTTACCTAATATTCAAAGATATATGTATTGCATTAGGTTTGTTAGAAGATGACAATAAATAGAAACAATACTTAACAGAAGCTGTAATCATATATAGTAATGCTCAACTAAGATCACTTTTTACTATCATGCTTATACATTGCACTTCAACCCAACCTCATAATTTATAGTTATGTTTTTATAAGAATCTTTGCAATAACCTTCATTACTATTTAACTAATTAATATAATATTTAAAATCTATCTGAATCTCATATATTTAATTTTGATTTTTTTTTTTTTTGATGAAATTTTATATAAGTTAAACTATTCTCTTAGCATGTTTTTTATCATACTCTAATGAAAATATAATTGGGGTCACTACTAAGGAAACTGTTTTATTAATAAACATTTAAATTGAAACTATAATAAACTTTAAAAAATGTCAGACAATTGTATTTTTCAAATAAATATTAAACAAAAAACAGCATATTAAGATATTTTTGATTCTGTAACAAAAGAAGACAATTTATTTTTTTTAAATAAACTTGCTGAAACTAGTAAAACCTTTTTATACAATACTCTAGTAATAAAAGTCTATAGTTAACACAAAATTGTAATCTGTATTGCTTTCTTTAGTATTGTTACTTTTTTATTTAATGGTGATTGAACAGCTTATATAATATTTAAAATTCCTCTTGACATTAATAATGATTCTTTATATTCAATTAACAAAAACTCTGATCTTGCCAATTTATTGTGACAAATATCTTTTATCATCTGGAATGAAATCTCAATGCAATATTATAACTGTACTAAATTTGGCAACTGTATTTTACAAAACATTTATGATGACTCATATCTATTCAGAAGAATTACAATAGTATTTAGTAGTGATTTTCATCAAATATTATCTGTTATAACTAAAGGCTTTTGAGAACAAATTGTATCTGCCTCTCTTCAAAAATCATATTTATAGCAATCAATCAAAATATATATATTAAAAAAAAACATATATCTCTAATCTAAATTTATTAAAATCTAGAAATTTGTAAATGACTCTTAAAAGTAAACTCTTAATATTAAACTCAAATTTAACTATTCATACATTAAACTTATTTTCACTACTTACTTCACATCTAGATTGACAATGACACAAATACATCTGAACTAAATAACATTATCAACATTTCTGAAAATATAATACTTAATGCCAATTATGATTTAAATATTCTTATTAAATTAATATATTATAACATTAATATTAAAAATATATATACCAATTAATACTTAAAAGATTGAATGATATTTTCCTCTTGTAACATTGATATTGATGATATCAACTTTGCTATTCTTAATATATTTCCTAAAAAAAAACAACTATTCTTAAGTTCAGACAATATAATATCTGAAGTTAATAACAATAATGATTCCTATTTTAGTAAATACTTGAATTTTTTTAAACCTACTGACATGTCACCTTTAACATTTAAACTTAAAATTGGATGCCCTATTATATTTTTATGAAACTTAGCATCTTGCCAAGATCTCTGTAATAGTTCTTAATTAGTTATAACAAAACTTAATACTCACATAATCAAAGCCTGTATCTTAACTGAAGACTATGCTGACTATTTGACCTTTATTTTATATATTTCTTTTTTTCAACTTCTGAACTTTTATTTAAACTTAAACAATGCCAATTCCTTATTCAATTAGCTTTTGTAATTACTATAAACAAATAACAAGGTCAATTCATAAAATATATTGGCCTAGATCTTAGAAACTCTGTTTTCTTTTATGATTAACTTTACATAACTTTATTCTATTATACCTGACTACACTTTATAAAAATCCTTCTACCTCCAAATAATAATAACATTATTCTAAATATAATATATCAAGAAGTATTATTAAATAGTTAAACAAATTATTAAATAAAATCTTTTTTATAAAGCAGAATCAAGTATTATAACATATTTAATAATTGCTAATAATAAAATTTTTTTTAAAAAAAAACATATTTATTCACAAAATCTATCAAAAAAAATAACATTCAATCTCCTATCTAATAATTAAAAAAAAAAAAATTTATATTTAAAAAAATTTAATATTTTCATAATCTATCTAAATAGTAATATATTTTTTCATTTGAATAATATTATATGTAACATACTATACATGTTAATATTCATATCATAAATATTCTTTTTTATATTTTGTATTTTACTATTACATATTATGTATGTAATTATTTCTGCAACTGTCTCCTAAAAAAAGAAAAACAGCATAATAATTATACCATAATATCTAACTTTTTTCAAGTAATGATCAAAATTAATTAATTTTTATACTATTCAATTCATCCCAGTATAATAAAACAAATAGTACTAAATTTATTCAATTTTAATTAGTATATCACAAAATATTATAAAAAAAACATAATATCCATCTATGCCAGAATACCTGACTCTCTCTTATATTATAAAATATTAATATTTCTAAACAATAATACATTTATAAATACACACATACTAAAAAAAACCAATATTACTTATCTATTCAAATTACATTCTAAATAGTTAACCACATAATCTATATATACATACATACAATATATAGATAAAAAATAATAAAATCATATAAACTCTAAACCAGAGACACAGGTCACATGCTAGTTTAAAATAAAAAAGTAATAAATATAATAAATTAGATATATATATAAATGAAATAATATCATTAATATTAAAAAAATAAATAAATAAAATAATATATTTTTAATTTGAACTTATAAAAGAATACAAATTTGAAAGGTTTCTTATAGCATTTTTGACCAATAGAGTTTATAACTAACTTTGAAATTACAAAAATAAAAAATATGAATGTATATTAACTTGAATACCTTCTTTAAGAAGTAACACAAGATTAGATTAAGTTCTTAAATGAAAAGATTTTTTAGTAAAATCACATATTCATAATAATACTTGAGAAGATTAAGTTCTAATAAATATCTGTGAATTCTCTATGAATATTTGCAAATTTTCTATGAATGTTTATACAAAATGTATATATTTTATTATTCACAAATTACTAAAATTCATTAAATAATTATGATAAATAGTCAACTACTAATTTTTATTCCTGAAATGAAAAAAGTGTTCAACATAATCTTTTATATAGACAATTTAGAATATTTTAATTTCTTTTATATTTTTGAAATATATTATTTTTTGAATTAATAGTTTAAACATTATGTTTTTTTATTTTGAAAGGTCAAAAGACAAGATTATATATATATAACTAATAAATTCTATGCAAATAAAGTATCATATTTCACAGTCTAAACTATCCCTCTCCTGTAAATTTTTACAGCTTTGTACTGAATGTTTTAATATTAAGAACAGTATAAATTTTATAGTTTATATCTTATACAATCCATACTAATACCATATTAATAACAATAAATGATAGTCAAAATTAAAAATGACAGATAAAAACAAGTAAATATTCTAAATAGTCAAAATATAATACAATATATTATAATTTGTTATAATTAATTTTTTACAATTTTTAATTAAGTTTCAGATCTTTAGTATCTTCTTCATCTGTTTCAGCTATATTATTGTATTTAAATAATTAATTGGCTTTAATGTATAAATGATCTTACTTAGTTTGTTTAGAAGAGAATGATTTGAATTTTTTTGAATCTAAATTATTAGATTTTTGGCTAATGAATATAAAAATTTTATAATAAATGAGATTAAAATAAATAAATAATAATATCAAATAGACAAGCCATTGCAAAATACAATTTTTTAAGTATATTTCTTTTAATATTTTTTTAGTATTAGAATTAGAGTTTAAAAAATTTAGAATAAACAAATATAACTGGATTTTGGGAGTCAAATAGAAACTTCTCATTTCAATTTCATGATCCATAAGGATTAATAAAAAAAAGGGACTAGTATTTGTACTCTCTACATTTAGTATTTGTACCTTCAACAAAAAATTAAAAATTTAAAAGTTTAAGTAAAGTATCTTGATGACTATCTAATTAAATTCAATAAACTTTTTTTTATTTCAATTCTATAAATATATAGAATTCAAATTAAAAATTTTTATCAAAATTGATTAGATGGTTATCAAGATATCTTTACTCAAAGTTGAAGAAAAATCAAAATATCTATTAAAATAGTTATACTAAATTTTTTTAAACTTTGAATGAAAATATCTTAATAGCTATCTGATCAAATTTAATAAATTTTTTTTTATTTAAATTCTATGGATTCATAAAATTCAAATAAAAAAAAATTTATTAAAATTGATCAAATAGTTGTCTAGATATCTTCACTCGAATTTTTTTAAAAAACCTAAACATCTATTAAAATAAAGGTTGTATCAAAATTTTGTTAAAACTTTAAGTAAAGATATCTCAACAACTACCTAATCAAATTTGATGCAATTTTTTTATTTGAATTCTATGAATTCATAGAATTCAAATAAAAAAAAATTCATCAAAATTGATCAGATAGTTGTCGAGATATCTTTACTCAAACATTTTTAAAAAACTAAAACATCTATCAAAATAAAAACTGTCAAAATTTTATTAAAACTTTGAGCAAAGATATCTCAACAACCAGTTGATCAAATTCAATGAATTTTTTATTATTTGAATTCTATAAAATTATAGAATTCAAATAAAAAAAAATCATTGAATTTGATCAGACGATTGTTGAAATATCTTTGCTCAAAGTTTTAATAAAATTTTGACACAGCTTTTATTTTAATAGATGTTTTGATTTTTTAAAAATGTTTGAGTAAAGATATTTCAACAACCATCTAATCAATTTTGATGAACTTTTTTTTATTTGAATTCTATGTATTCATAGAATTCAAATAAAAAAAAATTCATCAAATTGATCAGATAACTGTTGAGATATCTTTATTCAAAGATTTAATAAAATTTAATATAACTATTTTGATAGACATTTTAATTTTTTTTTGACTTTGAGTAAAGATATCTTGATAACCATCTAATCAATTTTGATGAAAATTTTTTTATTTGAATTCTATGTATTCATAGAATTGAAATAAAAAAAAGTTTATTGAATTTAATTAGATAATCATCAAGATATCTTTACTTGAACTTTCAAATTTTTAATTTTTTGCTAGGGGGGTACGGATACCAAATGTGGGGGGTACGAATACTAGTCCTCTAAAAAAAACTGCTTAACAAAACGAAGAAATATGCGCTACTTATTATCCACTGACATTTTCCCGTTTTTGATAGTACGTGTAGTAAGATTTTCTCAATGCCTCCTTTAAGTTTTAATACAGGTCTTTTTATTAGCCTTAGCTTCAAATAGACTGGTTGGCTTTTGATGTATAGCACGAAAAAAATAAAATCAAAGTTTAAATTATTAATATTACAGAGTCGTCATACTAATCATTGAAACTCTGATCTTGGCGATTATACTAGGTTCATGGGTGGTTATGCTCATAACCAAGGTCCGCTGATCATTAAAAATACTAATTCAGTAATTAACCTCACGTTGGGACCAACCCCATGTTGATCTCTCACTGATTAACAAAAAGAAGCTTATTAAACACCCGGTATAATAACGTGACTTCTTGTTTAATAAGACTTCTAAATGCACACCCTCTTTAAATGCATATTTATCTTTAATTCCCAAAGCATGCACTTAGAAAAGTTGACTATAAATTTAAAAAATTTACTAAAAAATTAATAGTATATTTTTTTTGATTAAAAATTTTTTCTAAATTTAGGTATTTTCAAATTATACCAATTTATTTCTTATAAAATTAAGTACGGTTAAAATATAATATCAAGAAAATATATATATATCAATTCTTTGTAATATTAATTTTCTTAAAACTTTAAAATTCGAAAAAACAAACCCAAATTTGAAATTTAAACACTACCCGTAACTAATATAGATTTATAAGTTGAAAAATTGCTGGGACGAAATAAAACAAAACAAGCTTAAACAGAAATAAACCAATTTCAATCAATTATTTACTGAATAAGACAAAAATTCATCTAATGTTTTCAACGGATTCAAGAATTAATTTGAGACACTCATTGATTATTAGATAATCGTTCGATAATTTATTTATTTATTTTTTTTTTTTTTGTAAATTTATTAGGTATGATATTAGTATTAAATCACAGTACTTCATTATTCACTAAAATATTTTTGTAAATTATATGAAAACTGTAGTCCTATCCTACCCGCATCAAAATACAGACGTTTATTTACAAATACCGCTTCATTACTGTTGTGTAGCTTGTTGTGATGGCTGCGTAACTTGCGATTGAGGTGCCGGTTGTTGCGGTGGTTGGGATGGAGACTGTTGTCCGAGTTGTTGTGATGGAAGAGACTGGCTTGGGAGCCCTGGTGTATGAGTACTTTGCTGCAACATGGCTTGTGCAGCGCGATGTGCTTGAACTTGTTGAGCCCGAAGGTGCTGATTGTAATAATGTTGCACATGAATCGATTGCGCTTGAACCATAGCAGCGGCCTGTGTTATCGGTTGAGTAGGCATACGTTGTTGCGCCATGGCAGCGCGTTGTTGATGCATAACCAAAGCTTGAATATGATTTGCAGGAACGTGTGGCCTATTATAAGGCATCCCAGCAGGAGCCTGTGGTCGCATTATCATAGGCTACAAGAGTAAATAGGAAATGTAAAATATGTAAAAGTTGCAAGAAGCTAAATAAGATTTATTAACATCATACCCGTACATGTGCTTGATATGCAAGTGCTGCAGCTTGTCGTTGTTCTAGTAAAGCTGCTTGTGCTTGACGTTCGTGCTCTGATTTTATTCTACTTAATTCGATTGGAGACAGAACTTTATTCCCGAATGGAATAGACTGATCTATAGTTTTCTTAATTTGTCCTAAACATAAAGTCACATTATCACATTTTAATAATTATGACAAATAAAGAAAAATGTATTCGTAACAACTGTTACAAGTAACACCTCTGTAGTTAGCCAATAGAATTTAGAGTTAGGGTTTGGGTTACACGAATTTTAATTTGTTTTTATTGGCTATACCAAGTAAGATGTTACAAATAAGGTGTGTAACATCATGTTACAATTAGATTCGTCCAATAAAGAAATATATATATGATTTAGTTTATTACCTTGTTTCATAGCCGCATCCTGTCGTTTCTTTGCTGACTTCCTCATAGCTTCCATCAAATTAGAATTTCGACGCTGCTTCATAATTTCCTGTCTTGGTATTTTTTTCGGTATATCTCTTTTTGGCCTACTGGGTATTGTGGAAAGACCAGCTATCGATGAAGAAGTTTCATCATTGCCATCAGGAGTTAATATACTATTAGATTCCTCAGTCCATTCTTGACAATCAAACTGAGACATATCATCTTTTTGCGTCCAACGATTAAAGCAAGCCCAAGGAGTCCTTGGATAACCAGTAAGAATACCACGAAGGGAATTCCATGTATCAGCAATCAAGTCCCAATTGTATTGGTACTGCTTCGCTAAAGACATTAACAATTCATCATCTTCTGGATACCATGCGTAAGATGGTTCTTGATCAGGTCGTGGTGCTTTGACATGAATTTTAGGCTGCTGCTCATAAGGTTGTCGTGGTGCAAACACTATCCAATAAAATTACATTAGACACTCAAAACACGGTACTTGAAACTAAAATTCGAACTTACACAACATTGAACTAGTCGCCTTGTCAACAACGTCTGCACAATCATTCTCTATTCTCATTTTTTTAATAGCTCTTTTTCTTGCAGCTTTCTCTTCATAATTCATTTATTTATTCATTTTTCAGGAAAAAAAAAAAAAACCAACCAAACCAAATAAGAAAAAAACTATTTTTTTCAGTTTATGGCCATTTGATAAATATTTTTAATAGCGATTGAGCCATAGAAACCTTACCACTCTTTGGCCGACGGTGCATGTGTTTCGAAATTGGTATAATGCGGTTACAATGAATGTTATCGTAGTAAACATCTTTATCAGAAGGCCGTGGTTCATATGGGGGTAGATCTGGAAATATTGAATCCACATCATAGACTTGACCATCTGGTCCATCTAAACAACATAAAAATGCATCTGCTGGTAAATTGATAACTCTTTGCCGCAAAGTCAGTAAAACGCTAGGCGATATAGGGGGTGGCATTATTATAGAATCATTGCTTTTTATATTAGCTTGGTTGGCATCAGGCCTTGTTGATGTGTCATCATCGACCGACTCGACATCAATCATTACTTCATCAGACAGCATTGATTGATTTACTGGAAGATCATTCAAATCTTGTACTCCGTCATCAGGCTCGGGTTTTATATTAGTTATTTCACCATCAGACGTGGCTATGAAAAATTTGAATTCGCGTTACTCCACATATGATAAAATAAAAAAAAACCCCATGAAACTTAATAAAGTACAAATACTGCTCGAATATGCTTCCTCTTGACTTTCATGTATATTAATTTGATGTGTGGGTGTATTTCTACCAGGTATTCGACTCTAATAAAACGTATTATTAAAATAATCAATTGAATTCCGCTATGAAGTCCAGTAAATCATATATTAATTAATCATAACGAATTTCATACATTAACGCATACATCCGCTTTATTTTCAGCTTGAAACCACGCCTTCACCCAACGACTCACATGGAATGCTGCAGCAATTTTCCACTTTCGTTCTTTTTTAAAGTCTTTCTGCATCCACGACTGAAATATTTTCATTGAAGTCAATTCAATACAATTAAACGAAGTAAAATAAATCTAATTTTGTCGAGAATGTTTCAATCACATAATCGCGTACCATTTCATCAAGTAAATAATCCCAGTGAGTGTAATTTCTCGGTGGATCTCTAAATGACTCAATTTGCTGAAAACTCCACATTCCATTATGTTTTAATTGATCAATGCGTTCTAACACTCTAATATTTTCAATTTCTTCACGTGCAACCTTTGGATTTAAATGTGTCATAAGTTTGTGTGAAATTGAAATGTTTGAAAGTAAGATGGGTTAAATTTTTTACCGTCCAATTTTCAGTTATTAAGGCTTTCTTTGGACTCTGAAGTAATTTGTATAGTGGTTGATTACTATAATTTGAGATAAGCGTTTCTCGATCAAATGATCGAGCTTGATTATGTTCCAATCCTCGACCCATCGATGCAGCAACCATTGGTCTCGCTTCCCCGTTCCTAGGCAAAACAGTAGAAACTCGCTGGGGCGCTTGTTTCTTTTGTGGAATAGTAAGTTTGGTGGTGGGAAGTTTAAAGATAGTTGCAGTCGTTGGCGAAGTTGAAGTAACGGAGGAGCCAATGGAAGAGTGTCTCTGCCGTAGTTTGAAAAAAAGGTGGTGGTGGTGATACGTTTGATAGTATATAAAGTTGTTTGTCGAAAGAAATTTACACACATACCTCCGCGTCTTTTAGAATTTCGTCGACACTTTTTGGATTAATCGCACCACTGGCAGCGCGAGTTATCATACGTTCAACGGGAGGTAGTGGAACTCGTTTTTGTTTCCTCACTTGCGTTGTTTGGTCGTTTTGGTTTTGTGACTGAATATTCGGTTGATTATTCGGTTGATATGTTTGTGATACTTGGGATTTGTTTGTTAAAAATGTGTCACTTTGACTAGCAGTTTTGAAAATGGGTTGCGTGCTAATATGAAGCGAGAAGTTTTCGATAAACATGACGAAAGATAATTGTTAAAGTTTTATAGTTATTTAGTATCTTATGAATCACGTTTGATAGCTCATGATTATTACTAAGCCACCCAAAGTTTCCCACCACTGTTATACAAAAAAGTAGCCAATGACAGACCAACCTTTTCAGTGCATCCATATTTTCAGGTAGCTGGTGTTTGTGCAAAAATTCTTGCAATTTTGTTTGATCGACTTTGGAAACGTCTATCTCTGTCATGTAATCAGATTTATCAGATTTACTTATCATATAGAACAATTCCTTCAATACGGATTCGCGGCTATCGAGAATCTCTCTAACGAATGCATTAAATTTACAGCGAGAACGCGATTAAAACCAAGTCTTGTTGCACAAAATATAATAGAAAATTTACGCGAATTAGCAGGAATTACTTGTATTCTTGTTTTCTGAGCTCTTCGGCCTTTTTTCTAAGTTCCTGTATGTTTGACTGTAAAATTAATAAATATGGGCATGGATTAGTATTTTCTACTGCGCATGGCACGTGATACATATTTAAGCCACTGGCTTCTAGCAATAGGCTCAACGTTATCTTCAAGAGATTCTGAGGATTAAAAGAGATAAAAAAGTACGAGTCGCCGTTCTTGAAAGTAACGAGAATATTACTTAAGCCACCGAAAAGGTCCCAAAGTCAAATCGACCTTCTTAAGGCAAGTAATTTCAAACTTTTGAATCAAGCAAAGATTCTAAGATTTAAACCTACCGTTAAAGAATCATCACCAGATACATTAGTGTCCTTCCCCTTTGAAGAGTGTGAAGCATATGTGTCCATAGTAACTTATGCAAGAGTATAGGTTAAAAGATCTAGGGCAGAATAGCCCTTGAAGGTCATTACAATAACGAAGGAAGAATTTTTGCTGTTTGTTTTTTTATTGTTTTTTTTCACCTCAGGTTTTGATTAATAAGTGTAGATTCTATACAAACAAGGTGACGTTGAAAGTTTTTGGTACGTACAAAAAGCTATTTTCAACACAAATTTTTCATCAGGAAGGAACTGCGGCTTATAAAGTTCTTACGAATGTAGGGCAGGGCGTGTGGAATATATGTGAAAATCATTGTTCAACTGTTGTTTGATTGGTACATAACATTGACTAGTGCGACCACCCTAAAAAATTTTAACGTTAACGTGTTTATGCTACATATCGATTACTAAAATGCACCATAGTTGTTATTAATCAAGACCAGTTATACTAAGTAAAAATGTTCAGAACTCTCAAAACTTTGTTAATCTAAAAGTTGGACCTTTATTTGTGATTATATTTTAATTTTAATTTTTGCAAAAAAATATAAATACTATATAAAATATTTTATTTCAAATATATCGATATATAAAAACTTTTATTAAAAAACAATAATACGTATTAAATCGCATTAGTAGAGTATCGGTTTATGATCTTAAATTTTTTTTTATTAGCATTTAATATATATATATAATTATATAACCAATATAATTTAACTACTCAAACAGTATCTAAGTGCAACCTGTTACACTACTTTAAACAGAAGTAGGTTGCTTGTTTAACTACTTAAAGTTTATAATAAAAAGTTTTTTTCTTTTTATAACAAGTTCTAACATTGTTTTTCTAGTTTTTTTAAAAAATTTTTTTTTTCTTCTATTATTTGCTAATTTACTTTCTTTATTTATGTTTTTTTTTAAAAAGTTTTTCTTTTTATCTTGTTTGTTATTTTTTTTTTATTTACTAGTTCTTTACATTATGTTTTTTTTTTTTAACTATTAAAGATAAGATCATACATTATGTTTTTTATACTTTATAAAATATATTTCAAAATGATTTTATTACTATACTTGCAAATTGTTGTTTTAACTTTATATTTAGAAGTTATGTTAACTTATTTGTGTTTTTTAAAAATTGTTTTTTTATTATTATTATTTTTTTATAAAGAATTATATATAGCATATATAAATGAATTTAATTATTTTCTTTTTCTTTAAATCTTTTTATATTGTTATTATAATTATTATTTAAATTTTTTTAAAAAAATTTGTTAGTTTTTTATATAATATTAAATACATTTATATTTTTTTTATTTTTTTATTTTTATTTTTTTTCCCTTAAGCAGTCATGCTAGTGCTTTATTAAGATTTTGAAATTACATTTGCAATTACATAAATATCCTTAACAACTAAGCCCAGCATCACCTGGCCACTCTAATGGTACCTAAGTGCAACCTGCTGCATTACTTCAAGCAGAAGTAAGCTGCTCGTCTATCTACTTAAAGTCCATAATGAAAGGGTCTTCTCCCTTTCATAACAAGCTCTAAAATTGTTTTCTGTACTTCTTTTTCGATTTGATTTTCTTTTTCTTTCAATTTCTCTTTTCTCTCTTCAATTAATTGCCAATTTGGTTTTTCTTTTTTCCTTGATGCTTTTTCCTTTTCTTTTTTTCTTCTTTTTATTCTACTTGTTATTTCTTTATTTTTCTCCTATTCATTGACCTTCTCATATCGAATTCTCTATACTTGTTCATAAAATGTATCCTAGGCTGTTCTTGCTACTACTTTCATAAACTGCTGCCTTGACTTTGTACTTAGGAGTTGCTTTAATCTGTCTTGCGTTTCTTTTGAAATAAGACCTTTAATTAATGCTTCTCTTATTTTGATTTCTTCTGCTTCTGTTTTCTTAAAAAGTGCTGTATATAATATATATGGAGGGACCCAAACTTTTTCTTCTTGTTTTAACCCTTTCCAGGCTGTTGCAATGATCACTTTTTGAATTCTTTTTCACAGATTCTTTTGTTTCTTACATGCTGTCAGATGTGTTTGTGTTTCTTTTATTTTGTTTTGGCACATTTGGCATTCTGTTGTTGTATATATGTCTGGTCTTCTTTTGTTCAGTTTTTCTAGAGTTGGAAGCTTGTTCATTATGCATTTTATGAATGCACTTCTTCTGGTACTACTTCTTGTTGTGCAGTGTACTCCTTTAGATATCTTTAGCCTATTCCAAAAGTATGTCCAATCATATATCGTAACTTCTGTTTCTGGTTCCAATTCTCTAATTGCTTTTGT
>CAJVQA010002082.1:0-23057 GCA_910591915.1 Cetraspora pellucida
GGAAATAGGAGGTGTAATGTCACATTGGGTGTCTATTTTTTTAGCAACACAAATGTAGTTTAGAAATCTTTATTTTAAGAATTTTTTTCTGTAATTATATTTCTTATTGTATTTTTAAAGTTTCTACTATGATATTATATAAATAAATAAATAAATAAAAAAAAAAAAAAAAAAGATATTATATCAATGATTACAACATCTGAAAATTTTCTATAAGCATTAATTTGATCAAACAATATCTAGAACAATAAATTTAGTCTTTTTTTTTCAGATTTAAAGCAGGGCTTCACAATTTATCTTGGATTATTTCCTTTTTTAAATATAACTTAGTAAGCATATTACATGCATTATTTTTATCTAGTTTAATCTGTTTTTTAAATTATTGTATAGCATTACTTAAGTCTTTTTTATTTATTACTTTATATGAAAATGAAGAAGCTAATAAATTATATTGGATTCTTACACCTATTTTTTTGTAAATTATCTAGAATTTAACTTTTTCTAATATTTCTTTTGTTAGTTTTCAGAACTTTGAAGCTGTTTTGACTATTATAGAGTTTATTTCATAATTATGTTTACTAATTATGCTATTAATTTAAACTTTATTAGCTAATTTAGAAAAAGCAAGATTAATATACCAAGAACACTCAACTATATTCAAATCTTGATTTCTTCTATTCTTTTCTAAAATTACTTTTTGAGCTTTATGTTTATTAGCATAAAAGTATTCAAATGCTCTGCATTTTATAATAATATTATCTTTTGTATTTAACATACACTTTCTCTTATATAAGCAGAATCCTTGTTGTTTAACATAGTTATCAAGATATTTTTCAACTATTTTTTATGTGTCAAACTGCATGTCTACATTTAATATTAATATTTTTTTCTATTTTTCACCTTTACTATCACTATTATACATTTTTTTATTGCATTTTTGGCTAAGCTTCATCAATTGTTTTTATTCTTTTGACTAAAACCTCATTGTATATCTCAATATCTGTATATAAAGCTTTATTTTCTGGTTCATAATTATAATTAAAATATTCTCTGTTGTATTTATAAATGTTCTAATAATCTTTCTTCATTGTAAAAAGAATAACAGTAATTTGATAAAAGTAGATAGTTAGCACAAAACAATAGCAGAAGTTATAATTTAACTCTAGTAATACATATTAACTCTTCAAATATCTTTTAAAAGACTTTTTTAAGAGCATGAATTGTGTTGTGCACAGAAGACTATTAACAATTTATTTAGAAAACAAATTGGGTTTTTTTTTATTTTGTTATAAAGATAAATCAATGTTCTTTTATATGTTTTACCAAATAACATTTAAGTGATTTAACCTATTAATAGTTTTTAGATCTTTTGTAAACATAATGTATAAATAGTTTAAAATCTTTTATTATTAAGTTTTCTATTTTGTTTTAATTATTTATTTCAACTTTTATTTATTTTTATTCACAGCTTAGATACAATTTTTTTTACAATTTTTATTATTTTAAGTTTCTAAACATATTTGCATTTTTTATTAATTTTTGTGCCTTTTATTTTGGGTTCACTTAAAAATAAAAAACACAATTGCACAGCTTAGAGACCTGCTAATAACACTATGCACATAATAATACTATATATATGATAACACTATACATATGATAATATATATTATGTATATGCTAATATTATGTTCACAATAACACTATGCATATAACATTATAAATATTATACAATTGCATTACAAATATAGAACCTAAAATGCCTAAGTTATAATATTATTTAATAAAAAGATTTACAAAGAAAATGTAAAGATATATACTATAAAGATACATACTATTAGAGTTCAGAATAGGCTGAACTAAACCTGCAGATTTGTAGATTAAACTGAGTTTGAAACAAAACTAGGTTTAATATTTGTAACCTGTTTATAAAGTGAGCTAGGTTTGGGCTGAGTCTATTAAATATCAGGCTTGAGTTGGGTTTTAAAAACAAACCCACAGGGCCCAGAAAGGCATATTATAATTTTATAACAGAGTAAAACTCATGCTGAAATAGTTATATTATTAATACAAATTTTATCTAAAATAGTAACTAACTCTAATTAAGAATAGATCTGTATTAAGAAAGTTATTATTTCTGTACAGATTTTACTTTTTTATATAATTTTTACTGCAGATTTGTTTGTTATAAAAAATTTAAATAATTTAATGCAAGCTTAAATAAAACATGTTTAAACTAGTATGAGCAAAAATAGTTTACTTAAATTCTTATACTTATTATATATCATTATTATGTTAAGCTTATCAATATTTAAAAAAATAAAAATACATTGTATATTTATTAGAAATCTAAATTTTAATTTTTTTTTAATAGCAGAGACTGTTAATATTATATATATACTAAAACTGATAAGAGATTATATTTATTACAATTGAATCCAATATAAATAATTTAATTTGTAATTGATCACAAGTAAGAGGAATTCATTTTGGATTAAGCACTGTTTTTACTATATTTTTAGTTTAAACATTTTTTTTTCAATCATTAAGATCTTAATACAAAAAGTAAAAATAAAATATGTAAAATAATGTTTTAAAAATCTTGCATAACTTTTTTTTTTTTAAAAAAACTTATATCATATTGAATAAACAAACTTTTAATATTTATATATAAATATGACTAATGAAAGCAAAGATATTGAAATAGCCTTTACTGAAAATACTAAAGTAACTATAACTAAAAGTACTAAAATAACTACAACTAAAAGTACTAAAAGTACTAAAATAACTCTTGCTAACAAGAAATATAAAATTGGAAGTTTTCAATTATAGGTTTTTAAAAAAGTGCATTTTATTAAGAATAATTAATACAATAGTTAGAAATTGATTTGTATTTATAAACATTTAAAATAATATAATTATTAGCAAACTGTTCAAAATGTATATATTATAAAAATACTTTAAGACATAATAATGATACAGGAACAAGTTTCTTAATTTAACATTTAAAAAATACAAAATGTAACAAGTATATTAAAAATGAATCACAACAAGAATTACAATTTTCCTCATTAGGTGTTGCTGTTTATAATTTCTCTTAAGAAAGAAGCTGTTAAAATTTGGCAAATATCATTGTCATATATGGGTATACATTTCACATAATTGAATATAAAGGACTTTTGAAATTTATTAATAACTTACAACTACAGTTTAAAGTAATAAGCAAAAAGACAACTCATGATGATTGTAAAAATTATATTGCTGATCTTAGAAAAAAAGTTAATATAATGATACAAGAAACTGCTAAATGTTTGAGTTTTGCAACTGATCTATAGATATTAAACCAAAACCTTGAATATATAGCTGTTACAAGTTTATATATTTCTAATATAAATTTTTATTTTTTTATTTTATTTTATTTTTTAATTATTAAATAATTACTATATATGTATTTTAGGTTATTTTGTTGACAAAGATTAGAACCTTTAGAAACTAATCTTGGAATTTAAATTAGTTCCTACACTATATACAGGAGCTGCTATTTGTAATATATTTTTTAGATATCTTAAGAATTAAAGTATTGTATCTAAAGTAAGTACTTGATAATCTAACAAGTTTTTTTTATAAGTATTTGCTAATATTATTTTGTAGATATTAATAGTTACTTTGAACAATGCAAATAGCAATGATTCTGTTATAAACAATCTTAAGCACAGGTTAAATAACCAAAATACTCTTGTTATGAATAGAGTTTTGCTGCATTAATGTTGTTGCATCCACATATTGAATCTTATAGTTATCAATAAACTTAAAGTAGTTAGAAATATTGTAAATAATGTAAGTAAATAGTCTAATATTTTTTGTTAGATTCTAATATAACATCATCAACTTTTTCTAAACTGAGCCAGTTTCTGGTATGTAAAATTATATAATTAATAGCAGTATTGTCACATCTACTATGTTCAAGACTTTTTTTGCCTTTGTTCATGTCCAAATGTCCATATTGTTTACAAATGTTCAAAGAAATTTTAGACTTTAAATTTAATAAATTAGTTTAAAAAAGATATGATTATATATTTTTTATAGTTCTGAATATTTTTATTTAAAAATTAAAATAAATAATCTTAATAAAATTTTGAGTAATTTAAATTTGTTTTTTTGTCCAAAATTGTTCACAATTGTCTACAATTTGTTTAAAGCTGTCTTGTGACAACATTAGTTAATAGTACATGTATGTATTACATATGATTTATGCTTACTTTGGTTACAAGTTTTATTAATACTATATCAGTTATTGTATTTAATATAACATATTAGCAACTTGAAATAAGACATGTTAACTCAAAGCAGTATATAAATAAGTGAGTAAAAATAAAAAGGTCTTGTACTTTTTTAAACTTGGTTTATAACCTTTTACAAAAATTCTATTAGATAGTAGATTTATATAAATGAGAATAGCATTTGAATAATACTTAAATATAAAAGTAATGAATATATCATATAATAAGCAGATATAAAAAATCACTTGCTAACTTAAATAAATCATTAGAAATTGAACCAAATAATGCATTTGTATTAAGTAGTTATAAAATAACTTATCATATGATAGAAAAATATAATGAAACATTTAATTAGTAATTAAAATTTGCTAAATAAAGATATTGATAAGTTTTATAAATATTACAAAGATAACAGAATTTATAAGATTTGTAATTAAATTTTATTATATTAGTTTAGTAATAACTAATGTAATTATTTTATAATAAAATAATATTTTTCAGTTTATTATAATTAATATATATGAACCTAGTTTAGAGCAAGTTAATTTACATACTTTTAGTTGATAATATAAATCTGAGATTGTGTAAAGTGAATTTACAGTTCAGAATATTGACAACAAAACTTTGAGAATTTTGTGATTAGATTTTGTAATAAACTTATTTCAAGCCAGCAACCAGTTCTTGATGTAGTAATCTACTAGAATTTGATATATATAATGTTAGTATCTATTATTTCTTATAGAAATATATTTAAATATCTTACTTTTAGAGATGCTAGTTTCAAGCTATTTGCACCTTTTGATAATTAGAAAAGGCAGAAAATCTTTGTAATTTTCTAAAGCTATTTTATAAGAGTAAGTTAAAAAGTTAAATCTGTTCATATAATTTACTATTAGTCTTAACACAATTAAATAATAATTTGATATTCAAATACTTAAGTCAATTCATTTTATAATTAGATTTTTAAATCAGGTAGTGCATAATCTCAATTTGATTTAGTTTAAAAATATGCATTATTTAATTTAGAAATCTGATTATAAAATATTAAATTATTATTTAATTGTGCTAAGCACTACTTTACTATAAACACAAATTAAATAATACTATACTTTAATTAGTTACTAATTTTATATTAAGAAGCTTCTATTTCATAACAAATATTTTTTTTTCTTAAATATTCTTAATTATTAAAAATTAGAATGCATCTTAAACAAAATGCTACTAACATAGATCTCTTTCTTTTTCAAATAATTGAGCCAATGCAATACAAATTTAATAAGTACTGAGCAGATATAGAAGATATGCATTGCATTGCCTTGATATTAGATTTCTGTTATAAGATGTTATTATTAATATATATATATAAGTAAAAAATGTATTTGTTATATGCTGAAGCAGAGAACAAGTTATTTTTAATTAAATTAGTATAAATATATTGTTTTTGAATTTATTTTATACTAATCAAAGAATTTGACAGTATTAGGTCTGAAGATTTTTGATAATTTGAAGAGTTAAGAATTTTTTTTTTTTTTTAAACTTAAGCAGTCATACTAGTACTTTATTAAGATTTTTGAAATTACTTTTGCAATTACATAGATTTATCTAACAACTAAGTTTAGCATCATCTGGCTACTCAAAGGGTACCTAAGTGCAACCTGCTGCACTACTTCAAGCAAAAGTAGGCCACTTGTCTGACTACTTAAAGTTCATAATAGAAGGTCTTCTCTTTTTCATAACAAGTTTCAATATTGTTTTCCTAGTTTCTTCATTAATCCTATCTTTTTTCTCTTTTGCTAGTTTTTTTTCTTCTTTGATCTTTTGCTAACTTGCCTTTTCTTTCTTTTTTGGATTTTTTCTTTTAATTTCCTTTTTCTTCATTTTGGTTATTATGCCTTTTTTCTTCTTATTCTCTAATCTTTTCATACCATATTCTTCAAATTTGTTCATAAAATATGTCTCATGCTGTCTTTGCCACTCTCTCTATAAACTGCTATCTCACTTTAGTATTTAAGAGCTATATTAATCTTTTTTGTATTTTTTCTGGAATTAGGCCTTTGATTAAAGCTTCTTTCATCTCTATTTCTTTTACTTCGCTTTTTCTGAAGAGTGTTGTATATAGTACATATAGCAGAATGTAAGTTTTTTCTTTTTCTTTTAACCCTTTTCAGGCTGTTGTGATGGTCACTTTTTGAATTCATTTTCAGAGATTTGTTTGTCCTTTGCATGATGCCAAGTGTAACTATGTTTCTTTAACTTTATCTTAACATACTTGACATTTTGTTATTGTGTATATATCTAGTCATCTTCTGTTAAGTTCTTCTAAGGTTGGGAGTTTATCTATTATATACTTGATAAATGTACATTTTCTTGTACTACTTTTTCTTGTTGTGCTATGTATCCTTTTAGTTGCTTTAAGTTTTTTTCAGAATTGTATCCAATCATAAATCACACAATTTCTGTTTTTGGCTCCAACTTTTTAATTGTATTTGTTTCTCTCTATTCTGCTCCTAATCTTGTATTCATTACTAGTTTACATAACAGTCTTGCTAGAATGTCAGTTTGTTTGTTTTTCTACTCTAGGCAGTACTCTATCTCTTTACAACTGACTTTTTCTATTTGTATTACTTTTTCACATGTTGTTCCCTTTTTTGCAAGACTATTAGCTTTGTTGTTCTATTTGTTCTTGCTATGACTTTTGACTTTTATTAACTTTATTTATATCTTTTTCATATTAATAAGATCTATAATTTTCATTATCTATATCATATTTTTCTTCTTAAAGATATTCATTTTATCTATTTGTTCTAAACCTCTACTAATATTTCTTATTGCAGCATTACTGTCTGTATATATTACTACTTATATCTTTTTTAATATTATTAGAATTGCTGCTCATATTGCTACTAATTTTGCAATTGTTGATGTTATTCATCCTTCTAGTTCTAGTGATATTTCTTCTTCTGGCTACTCTTGCATCTTATTTGTCTGAATTCATCCTATACTCATGTTCTAAGCTAGTAATTCCTCTCTGGTCTTTGCACTTATTATATCATCTGTGTATATAATAAATTTACTCTTGTCTCTTGTTAAGTTTCTTTTTAGTATCTTTACGATTTCTTGGTTGACATTTTTATCAAGATTTTGTCACTTGATTATCTCTAGTTCTAGCTCTTCTATCATTATAGAATCTATAAATTTTTGCTTATTATCTCTTAACTTCTTTATTTCTACTTTTCCTGTTAATTAGTCTAATACCAACTTGATCTTATTGTTACTCTTCTCTATTGATGTATCATGAATTACTCTAATCTTGTTGTTTAATCTTACCTATTGCTGACAGCTGCCTTCTATCTGTTCTTCTTCTTCAGTACAATTATTATATTTGCTAATTTCTGTTGCTAATTCGTTTTCTTTGTCTTGCATTTGCTAGTATTCTACTAAAATCTTTTTCTTTTTCTTTACTATTTTCTCTAGCTGTCTGCAGTCTTGTGCACCATATATTATCTATTTTTTTTTCTTTTATCTTCTGATATATACTTTCACTTTATTTTTATTACTTGAGTATTGTATCTGTTTGTCTTAAAACATTCTTTAACTTCTCTGTTTAATGTTCTTTTGAGTACTTTTAGCTCTATTTCTTTAAACTATTTAGCTTTTTTGCTTTTGCTTGACTGCTCAAGATAGTTTTTAAACTGTTGCCATATAATTAGACTTTCATCTTTTGTGTCGAACAGTTGATTTAAGTATATTAGACCTGTTTTACTTATTTTAGTTCTACTTTTTTTTTACAAATATGTTTTTAAGAACTCTTGTATTCTAAAACCATGTTCAAAGGTTCTCTATAAGTTATTTTTAGTTCTTATATTTATTTCTTATTCTCTTGCTTTTATTATCGTTAAACATGCTAGGTTATTCTTTCAACATCTAATATTAGCTGGCATTTCTTTCAGTATACAAATGTTCTCTGTCAGGCTTGCTCTTTGATAGCCTTGTGTTATTCTTAGCTTCATTAGCTGTTTTAAGTTATCTTGTTTGTTTAATCTTTCTAGCAGATTATTCACTTGCTTTATTACTAGCTTTTGTTGTAATATTCTATATTCACCAAGATCTTTATGTTCTATTATGCAATTTTTTAATGTTCTTTGCAAATTGCTCTTTTGCTTTGTTAGACAACTTATTAGTTGATGTATTTCATATATTTCTTTTTCTGAAATCTTAGTTAGCTGAAGCATGTAGCTTAGTTTTGGGATTATTACTATATTGTTTATATATATAATCTGGTTCATTGTCATCTTTTTGTATTTAAGATCTTTAATCATTTAACTAATTATCTCTTTAGCTTTCTTTTTAACTAATACTTCTTGCATTTTGTTGTTTAACTATATTCCTAGTAAGCAAACTATTTTGCTTCTTGGTTCTTCAATTTTTTGCTTTTCCCAAATATTACTTCTCTTTCTTCTTTTCTAATCTTCATATTCATTACTAGCAGTTTTGATTTTGATCCATTTATTTCTATATTATTCATTTTAAAGAACTTCTCAGCTATTTCTAAAATCTCTAATAGCTGGCTTTTGCTGTTTGCAATCCATGTTGTATCATCTGCATATGTGATTGCTGCTTGGCAATATCTTATAATATTATTATATTGCATTTCTTCTTTGATTAGTTGTTTGATTATATATCCTAAACTTTCTTCCTCTTGCACTCTGACAAGTAATAGATCATAAAAAAGCTGCCATATTAGTGATGATATTACTTCTCCTTGGTTTATTCCATCTCCTATTGTTACTTCTTCTGTTAGTCTATAGGCTATAATTATTCTTAATTGCTTTTATGAAAAAAATTTACGATGTATTTAATTGTTTTTTTAGGTATCTTAACTCTTTGTAGTGCTAATTCAAGACTTTTCAGTAGAACTGAGTTAAATGTCTTTTTCATATCTTGCAGAAGTATTCATATTTCTTTATTCTTTTTCTTTGCTTCTTCTATTATCATGTTCGGAATATGTACTGGCTGCTCTGTCAAGTTTCCTAATAGGCCTGCATAGTTTGGTCCCTTAAGCACTTCTTTCTTCATAAACACTTTAGCATAGGGATGGTAAATGACCTGAAATGACCCAAATGACCCAAATGACAAATGATCAGTCATTGGGTCATTTCAAATCAAATGACCCATAGAAGGTCATTTAACATTTGTCAACTTATAATCTAATGCTTTTTAGCCAATCAAAATTGATTATTAGACAAAAAGTAATTTTTACAGTGCACAAAAACTTAAAGTCTATTTGGGGTCATCAATGATTGCTATATAGTAAAGTTAAAATTATACTATGTAAATTGAAATTTGTATATTAAGTAAAATTGTTAAAAAGATCAAAATACACATATCTTGAAAGTTTCATACAAATTGGATAACATTTTATTAATATGTTTTTACATATTACTTCTAGATGAAAATTTTTAAAAAAGTTTAAAATTTTTTCGCCCAATCGTAAAATATAAAACCGTATTAATAATAAGTTCTCTGATTTATATGAAACTTTCAGAATATACGTATTTTGATCTTCTGAACAACTTTACTTAATGCACAAATATTGATTTTGATAGTAAAATTCTAACATTACTATGTAGCAACTGTTAATGATTTTTATTTTAGTGATTTATTTTTCGTATTTTTATATTACTATTTAACCAATAAAATTACTTTATATGTAAATGACCCAAATGACCTAATGACTAAATGACCAGGGTCATTTAAACAAATGACTGGGTCATTTAAATTTTGAGCAAATGATCAGGTCATTTACCATCTCTGCTTTAGCAAGCCCTTTGTTATCATCTTTGTTACTATCTTTTTAAATATTTTGATTAGTACTATTAGACAAATGTTGTTTAAGTTATATTCCCACTCTACATCTTTTGGTATTGGGTATATTTGTATAATTTTTCACTTGGTTGGAATTTCTCCTCCTTCTAAGCAAAGATCAGCAAAGGCTCTAAAGATTTCTTGTATTTTCTTTCCTGTCTGTTTAATTAGTATATAGCTTATGCCAGATATGCCTAGAGCTGTTTCTGTTTTAAGTTTTCTTAATATCTCTTCTCATTCTTTTTCTTTGATATTCTTTTCGACTTCTGTATACTATTCTTCTTTAATACATTTTTGTGACTTGTATATTTTTTTTCATATTTTTGACATTTCTTCTAGTTTCATGTTTTTTTTTCTAAATTGTTTCTTGTAATGTTCTGTTATACCTCTCTTAACTAAATCTGGCTCTGTTATCAAATTTGTTACTTTTTCTTCTTGTTCGATAAATCTGTCAAGCATTATCTTTTTATAAGGCTTGTTTAACAGACTAGCTATCATTTTTCCTTAGTCTATTTTAATTATTTCATATCTCTTATCTATATTCTCTTCTATCTGTTTTCTTTGACTTTGTTCATATTCTTTTTTCTTTATCTTTTTTAACAGTTTTTGCCAACCTTTCATATCTTTTATTCAAGCATTTAACTATCGTTTATGTAGTTTTGGCAGCTTCATACCTTCTTTTTTTCTTAATGTTTGTAGCTTCTTATTTGTTTTAATTCTTTCTTCTTCTATTACTTCTTGGCCTTCTCTTGTTTTTGCATATCTGATTAATTTTTGCAGCTTTACAATATTCTTCTTTTGGTATTGTTTCTTTTGACTGTTTTTTTTATTTGTTACTATATTATATATTTTCTTCTTAGGTAGATGCTTACTTGCTGCTGTAATAATTGCTTTTTCTATTATGTCTTATATGCTATTTATTCTGTCTGTTTCTTCTTTCTCTTCTTGTTCTTTTCTTTATGTTTTTTTTAGCACCTTTTTGAATTTTAATTGTTTTTGCAACTCTTGTGTATACTTTTCTCAGTCTTCTTCTTTTATCTAATTATATAGATATACTGTTCTTAACTGTCTTTTCTTTTTGATCTCAGTCTTATTATTCTTTGCTATTATATGTTTAATCCATATCTCTGCTTTAACTATCTTATTATCACTTTTAGTAATTTCTTTCACTTCTTCAATTTCTGCCTTTTGTAAACCTAAGGCCAATCTTTCTGACATCTATATGTAGTTAATTCTTGTTGCAGCTTCTCCATTTGACCATGTATACTCTTGGCTTGTTAGATGTATATCTCTAAAGATATCACTGAAATTTTGCTTCTTTATCTAATTAAAGATGGGTAACCTTTTGAAACTTGCTACTTGTAAATGTTGTCTGTCCAATATGTTATTTGCAGTATGATTAAAATCACCTAAAATTACTATTTGTATATATCTTTTTCTTTTTGTGACTATTTCTACTATTTTCTGTAAAATATTTTTTTCTATTGTCTTGTCTCCTGGTAGTATATAAACTCCTAATACTAATAATTCCAATTGCTTGAAATATTGTATAAGTTTTATTAAATATTTATTTATCTTCTTGACTGCACTCACATGCTTTTTTTATTGTTTATTAACTAAGATACCTATACCAGATCCCTTTTTCTTGTCTTTTGCTACACTTGACCAAAACCTAATGTAACTCTTATTTGCTGCATATGTTAGAAATCTTCTTTTTCTTTTTGTAAGATTCATTTCTGTAATCCCAAGTATTGTAATTTCTTCTTTTTCTGCCTATTTCATTAGGTTTTCTAATTTCTATTTTTTGGTTTTAAGTCCATTAATGTTGTGACATGCTATTTTTATTTTTTTTCTTCCTTGTTTTTATTTTTCTTTTAGTTGCTCACTTCTTGTTTCTGTGACTTCTACTTGTTTTTCCCTTTTTGTCTTTACATTTTTTCTATAGTCAGAAGATATTTTTATATTGTCTTCTTCAAATATTCTTCTTTTTCTATGTAGAAACTCTCCAATCTCCTAGTCTATACTTCTATATTTAACTGGGGCACCCTTAGAAGTAGTAGGCTAAACTATCTTATATTGTACTTCTTGTCTCTTCCAATTTTTCAAGTCTTTCTAAAATTCGATTTAAGATATCATTTGTATGTATAGATTCTTCTTGTATCTGGGTTTTGGGTTCTGTTATTTCTTTTTTGTGTAGTTTTTCTTCTTCTTCAAGTAGATTTGTATATCTTGTTTTGTTTTTTATATTTCGATCTTGTATACTACTTCTGCTTGCTGCTGCTTGATCCTCTATTCTTCTATTTCATTTTCTCTTTCTTTTATTTGTATTTAGCTTGAATTCTTGTTCTTCTTTTCAGCTGTTGCTCTCTTCTGTATCAAAGATTTGGCCAAACCTTTCCTAGCTTCTTTCTCTTTCTTCTTTAAGATCTTTTGTTCATTCTATTTTTTTTCTTTTACCCAGTACAGTTAGAAATTATTATATATAAATAGTTTCAATTGGGCTGCTTTCATATCCTCTTCTGTTGCAAACATGACTGTTGCTGTTCTTCTTTGGTTTCCATTTCTATTTGAAGGTATATGAACTAACTTTATTTCTTTGTTCTTTAAACTTTATAGTAATAAAACTTCTAAGGCACTTTTAGATAATTTTGTCAATTTTGCTGTATAATTCCTTTGTCTTTCTCTAGCTTTGTGATCCTTAATTTCTTTAGTTACTTGTATCAGTTTATTACTATTCACTGATATAGCTTATGAAATGTCTTTGTATGTTTTTTCTGTCTTAATTACTGCTAAGGCCTTATATTTTAATCTTTTAATTCTTACTATATAGACTTTTCTGAATCTTTTACAGATGTATTCTACTTCTTTTTGTTTATATTTGTTGATAGATCTCAAATCATCAGATAATTTTTGTCTTTAGGTTCTTCATTTATTTTATATTGGTTTTTATTTGTTTTGGTTTTATTCTCTTTCCATTTTTGCTTTTCTTCTTTAGTTTTCATTTTGCTGTTACTTCTTTTTTGATATTTCTTATTATATTGTATCTGTTTCTTCATGCTGCCTTCCTTTTCTTCAGGTATTATTCTGTATCAGTTACTTTCCTTCTTGCTAATTTTTTGTATTGCTTTACTTCTGCCATATTTGCAGTTAAAATTCACTTCTATCTATAAGTTTACTCTTTTAAAAACTTTTCTAACATTCTTGACATGTGCATTGTTTTTTAATGACTATCTAATAAATTTTATATGGTTTTTTTTTGTTTTTCCTAGTACATTGTATGCTAGTATATTCACAAGCAGGCTGTTGTCTTGGTTACAGTTTATTTTGCTTGGGGTTCATATACTTTCTTCTAGAAGTTCTCTAACTATATCAAGTTCTTTTTTGATTTCTATTTTAATGACTTCTTGTTTTTGCTCTTCTTTTTGTACTTTTGTGTTTCTTTCTTGTATAAACAAAATTTTTTTTTCTTGATTGTTGTT
Organism: Cetraspora pellucida; assembly: GCA_910591915.1. Taxonomy (NCBI): domain Eukaryota; kingdom Fungi; phylum Glomeromycota; class Glomeromycetes; order Diversisporales; family Gigasporaceae; genus Cetraspora; species Cetraspora pellucida. Next base: position 13,622 of record CAJVQA010002082.1, read on the forward strand.
TGTTAGACTTACTTTTTCTTTCTGGTTTCTGTTTGTTTCTGTTAACTGTTGATATATCTCTTTCTGTTTGTCTTGTGTTTGTTTTATTATAGGTTCTTCTACTATAATATTCTTGTCTTGATTTATAATATTGATCTTCTTATCTGGCTGTTCTTCTTCTGCTTTCTTGATTATTTCTCTTGTTATACACAGCAAGGCAATCTCTAATGCATCTTGTTCAGTTAATATAGCTACAATCTCATCTTGTTCAGTTAATATAGCCACAATCTCATCTTCTTTATCTGGTGTTAGAACAATTTTACTAGCTTAATTAAAAAACATCTTGTTGTGTATGTTATTTGCTGCCCAATATGCTTTTTTGATATAAGTTGTCATTAGACTTTCTTTTTAATTTTGTATGCTACTCATATTTTGCTTAGTTATTAGAAGCCTCTATTTACTATTTGTTCTAGAACTTTCTATATTTTATGTCTATTACTATTCAAATTAGATTTGTTTGTATGTTTGTTACTACACGTATCTGTTTGTTTATTTATTTATGTGTTGCTATAATCTATGAATTAATGTTTCCAGATTACAGAGAATTTTCTAAATTTCACTTTTTCAAATATTGACTGAGATATTTCCTTTTCTATCTTTCCTACAAGTTTTTTAGTTTCCTACTTTTACTTCTTGTTATATCTTTTTTCACAAGCTCTATCTTTTTCTTTAAGCCTGTAAAGTTAGTTTTAATAGTTATTTTTTTAGCAAACTTCTAAAATATTTTTCTACAGTTTTGTGTATGAGTAATTAGTAGAGAGAGTTTTAAATTATTAAAGAGTCAAGAATAACTCAAAAAAGAATTAATAAAAAAAGATAAAAAATATATTAGAAAAATAAATATTAAGATCTTAATAAACTTTATAAGAATAGAAATAATGTAATATAGTAATTAAACAAATAATCTTTATAATTGTAAATATTAAATAATTATAATATATTATATAAAACTAGATTAGTATATATATAACATAACAGGCTTTAGCAAATTTTTTGTTAAAGATAAAGTAGTTTTAAAAATATAGATAAAAAATTAAAAACTTAGATAAAACAATATTTTAAAAATATTTTTGTAATACAAAATAAATTATATATACAGAGAATTTAAATAAACAAAACCTGTAGTTAGCTTGCAAATATGGCACCTAATATAAAACTTATATACTAATTTATAAGTAAACTACTTAAATTAAACATCAAAAGTATACATATAACTAACTATAATCTTCTATATAAGAGAGCTCTTAGAAGCAATCATATTTTATAAATTTAAATAAAATTTCTTTTTTTAAAAACAAAAACTTTAACACAAAAAAAAAAAACTTTATTAAAAATTTAAAATAAAATCAAAGATTAAATCTGATATAATTATAAGAAACATTAAAAGAAAAAATTAATAAAAATCACAAAATACAAAAGAAAAAGATATCAATAATTAAAAGAATATATATAACTTTTTTAAAAATTTTTTTAAAAAAATTTATTTTAAGTTTTTAAAAAAAAATTTTATTATATAATATTTACTTATTATATATTAAAAAATTACTAAGAAATGTAATAACCTAGTAAAGTGATCAAGTTGTCAACTCTCCAAGTAATAAGTTAGATGTTCAGATCCTATTGATAGTAAGAATTTTGAATAATTATCTATATAATCTGATATTATTGCAACTGTTTTTAATAATTAAGTTAAGATATCTGTAATTATAGTCATATTAGCATGATTTGTAGGTTATAAAGCATCTATGTAATTAGTTATATGAAAAATGCAAACTGACATTAGGCAGTGCAAACCCAAGATAAGTTCTTGTAACTATATAAATTTGTAGAAATTAGAAAACAAGAAACCTATTTGAAAAGACCTGAGTAGAGAGATAATACAGATCTTTGATAGTATTATTATAAAAACTAGATCTAAGAAACAAATACTAATACTGAAAGTTTCAGAGATACTACTAACTAGGCCATCTGATCAGACTAAAGAAAAAGAATATCAGGCTAACCTAATATACTGATAGACTAGTTGTAATTCTATATAAGCTGTCTGAATTAGAAGTTTAATAAAAAAAGCAAGAGTATACCAAAGTACTAAAGATATACTATAAAGTAAGTACTGAGGTTTGGATAAACTCTACAAGGCCACAGCAGTTTAATAATTAATTCTGATTACAAGTATTAGTTTTGCTATAATAATATCTAGGTTAATCACAAAAAATAAGTATATAGCAGACTTTAGTAGATTTTTTTTAAGAATAAAAATGTTCTAAGATTAAAATAAAAGATCTAGACTTAACTTGATGAAATAACATAAGACAGATTTAAAAGGTTTAAATAAAACATCCAAGCAGAAATGTTAAATATAGCAATTAGTAAAAAACATTAGGTGAACTTCTTAAATAGATAATATAAAAAGTTACATAAGTAGTCAATTATATACTTTTTCTGTAATAGCACTACATTCCTAAAAATATATTAATAAAGTTAAAAATGTAGAGACTCAAGTTTATAATGACCAGACTCAATATACAGAGCAGGCTATAGCACCCTTTATAGCTGTAAAAGCTGAGCATACAATAAGCAAATCTATAGAGAAACCTTTATCTTCTTGAACCTCATTGCATCATTTTATTTCAAGAAAACATTACAAGACCTATCATACAATACACTACTGAATTCAGATTTATGCTATAAATAAATAGTTAGTTCATCATGACCTACCTTTACTTTTATATCCACAAACTCTTTATTCCTTTCTTAAACATATATATTCTTACAATTACATATTACTTAACTTTTACAACTTTATATTAGCAATATTGATTAAACTAAACTATAGTAAGTACTATATACACTTATCAAATAAACTAAAACCCTTATCTGACTACTTTATTTTATAATGATCTGGTTATGAATACTATTCATCAATATCTATCTCTTCTAAATATTCTTCAGTACTTAATAACATACAATATACCAAACCTATTCTTAAAAATAATGCTTTAAATTACACTTATACACAACTAGTAGAAACTATCTTATTTAACTATGATAATACTATTATTACTAATGAACACTTTGGCTTTATATAACTTCACACATGTTACAATAAATTCCTAGCTTATAACTACCTTCCATTACTTCTATACTTACAAATAATTATCTTCTTTCTATGACATATTTATAGTTGTAATTATTTACCAAGCAATGCTTATAGCTATACTCTAACTATTTCTATTAAAAATGATTACAGTGAAGCACATATTTATCTTCTATCTAAATCCAAACCTCTATCTAATTATTTTATTCTATTACTTCAAGTTATTTGGCATTATCTAAACATTTTACTAAAATTATATATAACAGAAGATGATCTTTTTAACTTAACAAATTAATATATTACAATATTAACACCAAACTTACCTTCTATATTTTTAATAGTACTTAAACAACCTTTATCTCTTTCTATTTCTTTATTACTACTATCTTTATCAAGACTTTATACAAACTACTTATCTGACTTCTTATTTAATTTAGACATTACAACTTACAATATTTAAGGTTTTAATAATTTAGAAAAAAAGCTCTTAATAAAAGAATATTGTTTTCAAAATAATCTACATATAATCAGTTTAACTAAAACCAAAATTGCAGAACCCAAAACAAAAAGTTCTACAATAATCATCAATTCTCTTATTACTGGTTAAACTGCTTTACATCTAAAGAAGAGACATATATTATGATTAAAAATAACTTACAACCATATATTCATAATATTCTTAACCATTCTAATGAAGCTATTGTAATAGATTTTTTCTTTAAACATGACTACAAATTTTGAATAATCTCAACATATCTATCATCAACAAACAATCTTGTTTGTTAACAAACTTAATTCTCTATTATTACATGAATACAACAAGCACTTCAGCTACAACTATATATAATTATTCTTGGTGATTTCAATTTATTAATTCAAACTACTATATCTAATACAACTAAATATCAATTACTAAACTATTTATATAGTATTAATATGTATAACTTGGCAAATTATACAAATAATACTGATGCTACTTGGCAAAGTAGTAGATACAATAGCAGAATTGACTACATATAGGCAAGTGAACACACAATCTTATTTCTTAACAAATTCTATATTAATGACTCATCATGAATTACTAATAGTAACTATCAAATGCTTATAATACAATGGACCTTTTCTTTTGCAATAAACAAATATAAAAAGAAAAACAAATGCAAACATAGAACTTTTAACTATAAAACAATAATTAATAAAAAATAAAAAGGTTTTTCAAACCAAATTAACTCTAACATGCACCAACACAAAATCTCTGAAAAAATAAATAATATAATGTTACTAGAAAAATTTTGGCACAAAATTTATACTTGTATTATTAATGCAGCCTTACAACATATTCCTAACAAAAAACAAACAATTAAACATTTTTTCATACCTTTAGCCCTAAAGCAACAGCTTTATACAAAGACCTTAAACTTATTGAAAACATTATCTATAGAGTTAAAAACTTATTTAAACACAACTTTACTATTTTTATACAAACTATAATTGATATTAATACTATCAATCACAAATACAACTTTGATATTCCAAACTTATTTAAAAACTATTTACTATTATTATAATAAATTGATAATGCTAAACAAGTATAAAAAGCTTTTTTTTATGCATATAGTATAGAAAATACTCAAAATCTTAAACAGCATATCAATACAACTATTAATAACAGATGCAAATAATTAATAACACAATCTACTAAAATAATAAATAGTATTTTTAATAAATATACAGATCCAGTACATTTTTACAATATTAAAACTGATAATAGTGTTATAACTGATCTTACAGAAATACTTTTCATATCCAACAACACTTTCAATACTGAACCCAATACAAATCTATTAATACTATAATATTTAATCAATATTGGACAGAAGAATACTAATCTAAACAGTCTATTAATTGCAACTAGTATGCTTTTCTACTTAAACCTATTTTTACAAAAAAAATAATACAAATAATGCAACAACTTTTAAACAACAAAGTTTGTAAGCCACTAGGTATAAGCTATGAAATGCTTAAACACTATGGTTCATTAATATTACAGGCTATTATCTAACTATTTAACAAATGCCTTAATATTAATATAATATCTAAATAGTAAAAAAATAGCAGAATATATTCTATTTCAAAAAAGCCCAATTTTGATAACAACCTTAACAATACTTAACTTATTAGTTTAATTGAATATATTAAAAAATTATATACAAAAATTTTAACCAATTAACTCTCTATCATTCTATCATTATATTCAATTCTCTGTCTTTATAATTATGTCACACTATCTTGTAATAGCACTAATACATCTCTATATATCCTAAACAACTTTATCGAAGATGCCAATAGTAATAAAAAACCAATATGGCTACTTTTACAGAACATAAGCAAAGCATATGATTTAGTTAATATTAATCTTTTAAAAAAATCACTATATCACATTAAATTTCTACAATCTATAATCTGCACAATAACTAATTTGCTTAAACTATGCTCCAATTAAGTAATTACAAATTTTGAATTAACATCATCATACTCAGTAGAAGATGGCATTGATCAAGAAGAAATCATAACTCTTTTGCTATAATGAATCTACTATTTTCTTATTAACCATATACACAAAAATTCAAAGAATACATATTAACAGTTATATATCCAACTTCTTTATTCTTGCAAAGTACCAAACAACTTAAGCAAATACTTCTGTATTAGCATATATGGATGATACATTATGATTAGCAGAATCTTAACAGCAACTACAAAATATTATTAATGTGATATCTATATTTTATCAAATAGCAAACATTAAAGTAAATCTTCAAAAATTTAGTTTATATCTAATACAAAACACATACTCATTTTCACTTTCTTAAACTTAATTATTACAACACAACCACTCAACATATCTTTAAAATTTATTAGTTGCTAGTATATTGCAACCAACAAACAAGCCATCACAATCAAACTTATTCTACAAGAAACATTTAGTTTAACAAATATAGTTCAAACTAAACAAATAACAGACAAACAAGTTTCTTATATAATTAATAATGTTATTATCCTTATTATTGAATATTATATATATAATATAGTACTCACTCAATACATATATAACAAAATTTTATTCAGATATCTTACTACTGCCAAACACAAATCTAAACTTGTACTAACTACTCCAACTAGTATTATGCTAAACTATAATATATATAATATCAAAAACATATAGGATATTTAGTTATAAGATTATATTACCAACTTCTTAATTTAACTAAACACAACAGATTTACTTGAAACTAGTACACATATTCAATTACAACAATTACAAAATAACCTGTAGTCTATCACTAATATCTTACAACATTTACATTTACTAATAAATAACCCAAATAAAAATACAACAATATATCAAATAATACTACTATTATGATATTTACAATTTATTATCTTTGCATATACAACACTACTACATATATTACAATACCTATATATACCAAATAAAAACATTCTTAAAACATATAAAGACTATAACAACTTCAAAAAACAATTATGAACTAAACATATCCTTTATCTTAAACAACTAATCTCATCTGATAACTTTATACTTTTAGATTGAAAACACATTTTATCAAGACTTGAATAAATTTCTACAAGACATAAACCAAAATGGTTTACATTATTAAAAGACAAAACTATTATATATTCTTGTACTAAAAAACTTAATTCTAATCTAAGTCTTTTACAAACTAACTCCTTATCCTTCACAACTAGACATTACAATTCATAATCAAAATCTTGGCTTATTACTGTTAATTATAATAGTGAACAATTAACAATAGGAAAGATATATAAATATAACCAAAACAACAACACTATATTTATTATATACTAAACAATTGAAGCAAATGCATTCAACACAAACCTTTATTCACTCTTATTAGTCAATTGTATATCATGTACAGGATGCTTATATAATTTCAACAGAATACTAAACTACTGTATATTTAATATTTCTGCTACTCTTTCTACAAAATTTTTAAGAAGAAAACAACAAAATCCTACAAACAAACTTAAGCTTAATGCAAATTATACAGATCTTGTATACTTAATTGCATTATGCAACCTTACTAGAATTCCTACACTCCTATTTATTATCTTATTACAAGATCCAATCTCTCTCATTTTTTATACCAATTTATCTTTTATTAAATTACAACAAATTGCAAATCAAAATATCCAAAATATCAACTTTACTTTTATACTGATAGATCTGTTACCAATATTACTACTGATAGATATTCAATAAATATTAAATGAATTCAAATATATAATAATACTATTATTAAACTTACTTTTCTCAAATTAAATTTTGGTTATTATTATACAAAGCTAAGCTAGTAACTATTTTATTAGCTATATGCATATGCTCTTAAAATAGCAATATTCAAATCTATACTAACTCACAATCTGTAATTTCTAAATTTAATAAAATTACTAACAAGATTATACTACAATATAAACAATATTTTTATAACTATTGACCAATATAGCATACAATTATCAATTTAATTAAACTATACAAATACAACATTATACTCACAAAGTATCAGCTCATAATGACAATATATTTAATAATGAAGCAGATAAGCTTGCATTAAACCACAACTTACCAAATTTTCTGAATATACAATACAACAACATTTACAATACTTCATATACTATACAATATAACTAATATATTATTAAACAACCTATTTAATAAGCAATCAAAAATATCTGCAATGTATACATAATAGCTATGTGATTATCTCAAAATCAGATAAACAATATTATTTCTCTATTCTTGCAAATTAACTAAAAAGCAACTTGGCTATATCTAAATAACAATATTAAAAGAACTAGCTCATATACAAACTTTATACTTAGCAATAGTAAATCCTTTAAAATTAAACTACAACTTAACATACTACTTACTTTTTTCTATCTTCACAACTTATATTCAAAAGTAATAATTAGCAACAGCTGTATTATATATCATATATCAGAACACTCACTATATTGGATTATTTGTTCAAACTCTATACTTTTTACTAATCTTATCTAAGAAACAATAATAGAAACAATTACTCATATAACTAATATTACTAGCATTCAAATTAATGAATTATAAGAAATACTTTCACAATATAAAGGTCTTTCTTTTAGTAATATAATTTCATAATAAACTAACATTTACATAATATTATAAGAATATATACCTATTAATCTTATTTTATCAATTAGATTATTTACTTAATTACAAATAGAAACAAAAAATATTGCTACAAAACTTCTATATAAGCTGTCTCAAAAGTTTATGAACAAATATAAAAATCATATTATATAAAACTGACACAATAGAAAAATAATAACAATATTCTACAATATACCAAAAATCAACAAAGAAGACCTACATGAACTAATCATAATGATATACTATGTTAATAAACATCAATTATATAATACAACTTGCAATCTATATGGACTATCAAACTTAAAACATATTAATTCAAATACTTGCCTACCACTTAGTTATATTCTATATAAAATTAATTTATAACTTAATCATTAGATATTTTATAACTATCTTATAAACAATATTTTATACTATCAAATCTAGGTGAGTTTTAATTACTTTAGTAGGTTTAGGTTACAGATAAATTAGATAGATAACAGTTAGTTTCTTTCTATAGTCTGAGCTTTATTCTTGTAATAAATTTGTAATTGAAATAGATTTTGTAATTTATATCCAAAGAAACCCCTGAAGGCATCTTTAACAAATTAATAAAGATATGAGCAAAACCTTATCTTAATTCCAAAAAAAAAAAAGTCAAAAGACCAAAAAGATCACCTTAATATCAAAAAAAAGCACTAAAGTTTAGTTACAATGTGCACTATAAAATGAATGCATTGCATAGTTTTATATTATGCAACTGATTTGAAATAAGATGGGAGTATAGCTAACAGCAAAGACCATTAATGTTATATATTAAAACTGGTGAAGAATTATATCTATCACAATTGAATTTAACATAAATAATTTAATTTGTGATTGATCACAGATGAGAAGAATTCACTTGGATCAGGCATTGCCTTTGCTATTAGTATAGCTATATACAACAATGTTAAATAGATTAAATATTCATGACACTAATTCGAGACCATGTATTATTAAAAATAGCAATCGCGAGAATTATTTTGTGATCATGCAATAAGTTGACTCGATCTTTTTAGAAAGTTTTTTGATTATTCATATTTAGCCAG